>BQNB010006585.1:0-96926 GCA_026074375.1 Tanacetum coccineum | reverse complement strand
TGCTAAGGGGAAGTAATGTTTTTTTTTTTTTTTTTATCCTAGTAATATAATAGATTTGAACTCATAATGTTTTATGGTATTGTTAGTAGGTTATATATACATGCAAAAAAAAAGGGTTGAAGATATATGGGTGCAGTGTTTGAGTTTTGCTTGTGAAAGAAGCACAAGTGATATGTCAGAAACATAATTGAGTGTCCATAGAAGCTTATAATTTGATGATACATTTTGAATCAAAGTTAACTCACAATGTGAATGATCGAGAGATGTTGGAAAGTGAAACTACACTTGTTTTTTAAGTTTTTGGTCAATTGAACTAAAGATCTAACAAAAGGGGCCCTTTGAGATGGTCGATATCTCAATACGTGACAATTGTAAATAAAATATAGTAAGTTTCACCTTTATGATATAATGCACTATATATATTTAAGTCGTCGACCTATTAAACCAATGATTGCAAGTCGAGTGCTCCTAATAAAATAATTAAAAGTGTTGGTAAAATTTGAGCTGAAGTTGGTCTCTAATGTGGAGGAAGATGATTTTACTTTTAAAGTACATGGTAATGAGTTTTATGATTGCCACCCAACTGAAAAATCATGTTGAATATCTGGTTAAACAAAGGGCCGAGCATAATAGGCCATGAATCAAAACGAATCGAACTGAAAAACCGAACTACACTGGATCGGGCATGTCATCGGTTCATCTTTTTTCTTTTCGTTTCGATCCCGATCGCTCTTATGCAAAACCGGCCATCATGTTTTGTTGGACCGGACCGGACCGAAGAACTGAACTGGACCAAATTGACTTAATGTTTTGGACCAAATCGGTTTTTGATCTGGTCCGATTTTTTGTTTACTAATTGAAAACACACAATTTTTTTTTTTCTTTTTCTTTCATCAACTAATCGAGAGCACACAGATTAAAATTAAATTACATTTATGTGTTCCAATCATATCTACCATAATTTTATTTCCCGCTTTTTTTTCTTTCGTAATTAAACTTGGAAACACTGACGAAACTATAACTATAAGACACGTACGTACGAGTATTCAGTTGTTCTTAAATATCAGGGTCGAATACCTAGCTTGTGTCTCAATCGGTGACTTATTATGTATCACTAATGCTTCAATTAATTAGTGTAGTGTATGTTGCAAGTTATTAGAGTTATGAGCTAAAAGATCAATGCATGTGCATTATGTGTATATATGTTGTGCTTATGTGATCCATTATTTACGACAATAAGAACCATGTTTACTATAACTGTGTTCTTACAAAAATGGTTTATGCAATGCAAAAATATGGTCCAACACTAGAAAATGGAATTTACATTATGTTTGGCGCGGAGTATTTTGAGAATTTAGGGGCGTTGAAAAGCTTGTTTGGCAATAAGCAATTAAAACGGCATTAAAATTCCAACGCTATCATATTCATACGTCATAATTCAGTCGAGGAAAGCAAGTTTTGATAAAGACTGCTCGTCAACAAAAGTTCTTATAATGCTAGTAATATATTTGAAATAATTCTTAAGGTTGTTAAAAGTATTGGTGAACTGAATAAACAATTTGCCTTTCTCGACTTACTCTGATGATAACTTTCTGATATAACATCTAAATCAAATGTCGTGAAGTGTTTTTTTATTTGTTGCTTTTAGGTTCTATGATCTGATTTATATATAATATATAATTTTTAATTTCCAAACGCCATTCATAAAAATGTCATAGGAGAAATGTTTTTATTCAAAAATATTAACTAAAAGTTTAAAAAATTGCAAAAGTATGGGGTTATAAACGAAACGAGGACAGTTCATGAGGTATTCAATATGACTCGTAAACTAAAATTGATATCGACTCAATTTAATTAGTCGAGCTCGATTAGTTACACTTTTACCTTTTTTACACATGTATTTACTTCTTTTTTCATAAAAAAATCGTAGGTTGACGTCAAGCTTGATGTGACGATTCTTTATCGATGTTCGAACTTATAACATTGGAAATAATCGAGCTCGGAGTCGAGTTTCGAGTCTAGAGTTTTTAGTTATGATGACGATTCGTGCCCCGAGTTTTAATTATTTAAAGCTCGAATGAGCTCGAGTTTTGGTAGTCGAGTCGAGTTCGAGCTTGACAGTACTTCGACTCGTTTAAACCCCTGATTGGAACGTTGTGTTTATATGGCACCTATATATCATAATTACTTACTCCATCTGTCTCTAAATAAGTGTCCACTATTGACTTTTGAAGTCATTCTTTTGTAACTTTGACCTTAATTATTTCTTTTTGTGTTATATAATACTTCATGCAAAATATATGAATAGATTGGGTTTTAAATGTATTTTCATTGATATAGTTTTCATTAACTATTATATAACATAAACAAAATAATTTAATGTCAAAGTTGATTGAAAAAGACTCTAAAAGTCAATAGTGGACACTTATTTAAGGACGGGGAGATTATTTGTTTTATTGTTATTGTAACACAACTTAGTTACCAATATTTCAAAAAAAAAGAGAGGTGGCAACATTTTAAGAAAATGTCATTTGCAATAGAATTATGTTTCTAAATGATATTGGTGTATGGAATTATAAGACGAATTAAGGTTGGTAAAGGGTCTAAAACGAGTTGTGCAATCAATGAGTCTTTTATTTAGCACCTATTTTTTATTCTATGTTTTCATAATTGTGTACCCTTCCTGATTTAGACACTTTGGCTTCAGGTTCTTTATTTCCAACTAATCACCCTTCCTACTTTCAGTAAATATCTTCTTTTTCTAAGTTAAACTAGCCCAAATAATGACGGCCACTCAGGGGCACAGACCTGGGTTTTTTTTTTTTCACCGGAACCCCATTGATTTATCTCGCGTAGTGTAAAAATTTGTTAAAAACACTATTGAAAATAAATCTGGTCCAAAAAAATCGTGTTTACAAATTTTTTATTTTGTTTTATAAAATGCACCTTATGACCTTTAATCCTGGGTCCGCTAATGCGTGCAATCTGAGTTACAAAACAAGTTGTCAAGATCATACTAATCAAAGCACCAAATGACTTGTCTCACAGTAAACCTTGTTATGTGAGAAACTCTCTAATCAATTGGTTGTGAGCTCAAATCATGCGTAAGACATGTAAGATAAATTTGTTGTATATATCATGAGATCGTTAGTTGGCGTAAAAAAATCATACTAATCAAAGCACTATAATTCTTGGTGTAAAAGAAAACATTTTATGTTATGGCATAAAAAGCAGAAAAATGATACTAGAGTTAAAAAAGGAAAGTCAGTGTTGGGGGAAATTCCCTTTTATTAACGAAAAAGAAGCTACTTGTAACAACATGCTTTATTTCTTTAAAAAGACTCGTTCTATTCCACTATAGTGTGGAAAACTTGATTGGTAATTTTAACAGCTATGAAGGACTTTGAACCAAGAACATGGTTGCCTGACACAACTCATGCTTCAACTCTACTCTTACTTCCATGTCAATAATTAGCAAGGACCAACTTATGGGTGTGCTGGTTTGCACCTATCAAAAAGCAGCCGCGACCATTTATGTTCGAGTCTAGAGTTTCTAAAACAGGTTTTTGGTTGTCTTGAACATGGTTTCATACTTTCAGTAACCAGTTCTCAATTAGCCGGTTCTCAACTTGAAAAACATAACCCTAAAAGCTACATTAGCATGCTTTTCAATATGTGAATATTTGTTTGATGTCTAGATAACGATTGATATGATTTCTAAACCCAAGTGAATGTCATGCTGATGTCAACAATGAAAACCTGTAATCTAGTAGAGCATAAAGCAGACATTGAAGCATATGATAGAACAAGCAATTTCTGTCGGTATAATTGCTTGTCTTGCATCCTACTCACTTAGCGACTTAGCGTCCTTTTGCGTTTAAAAAAAAATTGCTGGGGGCATAACTAAATGTATCATAACCGAGGTCAAAAACCACAAAGCATACCCATAAACAAGTGACGATCCATCCAAATGTATTAATAAAGAATGAGACACTTTGAAAACACTGAAACTAATGTCGTAAATAAAGGAGTGGTGGAGTTTACATGGTTGTTGAGGCACATATTGCACGCATTGTCGAAGAACTTCGCTAATGGTGCTGCAATTGTTGCACTAGTTACAATTAGGTGAAATTTGCCTGTTACACTCTAGCATGCCATCCTCCTAAGGATATCTTTGAACTCGTCTATTGCAGTATCAAAACTTTTATATAATCACCACCTCAACTTTACTCATATCAGCCTCATCAAAATCTTCCGAATCAATCACATGAGCTGTTAGGTTCACTCTCACTGCAACATGTTTGTAATTTTATATCAGAAAAAAAAAATTATATGATTATTATGACGCAAGAACCACGTGAACAAGATCTGAAATTCATACATTGGGCAGGCCAGACAGGTTAAAATTTTGAGGATTTCATTTAAAATAAAATTTTATTATGCTAAGAATATACAGAGTTACAGACCTTTTGTAGCTTTTTCTTTGATGAAGTAACCACGTCAATGGACTCGGTTATGTTTGTACTCTTTTTTACCGTAACTTCTTCGCGTGACAAGCTACACATTGGGCTTGGGATAAGACTTGACACGGCAGGTGAATTTGCATCGGTCAACCCACTGCAGAAGACTACTGTATGTGGGTCAACAGAAATACGCCGCTTAATGGATTTGATGCTGTCAAGATAAGCATCTCCTGATGAAAATTCCAGTCCATCAACAATCTGTATAATAGTAAAAACAATGAGTTAATATAAGAAGACATTAGTGTAACAAGGTACAATGCAGTGACCAAACTGCATATTTTTTGCTTAAAAAGCAAACTAGGATTGGATGATATAGTAAGGTGTTTAAAAAAATACCAGTGAACAAACGCCAGAAATATCAACTGCCTCCATGGAAACAAGCTCCGAAAGTCTATCTGGTGTGCATACAAGGAACTCAGGTTCACAAGTTTTTAACCTGTACCAGGAGCAAATATCGACTAGAATTAGTAGTGCATCAGGACTAACACATGCTCACATAACAAAAGCAATTACATAAATAATAACAGCTATGCATCTTTGTATGATCTGAATACTATTGAGTTAAATTATGATAATTCAGATTTATGATGTTTCCGCAAAACATGAAACTTCCGAAAACAATTAAGGAGCCCTAGTTAAGAAACTCAGGATCAGATAAACCAGCACACAAACCACAGGTTTCATATATTCATGCAACTTACCCATGAATTTGATGATCTATGGACGCACCAGAATGTAGACTCACTGTATGTATCCCAAAGGCCTTCAAAGGCTTGCACACGGATCGTACCTGCAAATAGTTGCACAGTTACACCGCCATAAATCAAAGGCATAACCCCTAGGGACTTACAATTTTTTTAATAATGACCAAGTTCTTTAAGCATAAAGATAAGTATCATTTCAACAACTTGAACTTGTGTCATAAAACATTGGAGCACTAGGGAGCTCAATCGATAGTACTATTGAGCTCCCATTTTAGCCTTCAACTAAACATAACTACCTAAAACCTGTTGTATCAATTTTCGGATATTACATAAAGAACAGATGTTTTACAATATCTGGAATAAACAACTGAACATACCTCCATTGCTTTCTCTTGTGATGGTACAAGGAACAAAAGGTATGGGCTGGTGAAAGATACCCCTTCTTTTTCCTTCCTTGTTATAGTATCAACAGCACTCGATGCTATCCACGCAATTTGCTCCATGGTAGCACCTCCACTTGTCTCAAGTACATGTATACCACTCGAATAACATCTCCAAAATTCAAAACCCCATGTGTCAAAGAACAAAGGTTTCCCCGGTTCAAAAGCTTCATTATGATGCATCATATCTTGTATCGTTTTCAAACATGAAATTAGGAACTTTGACGGACAGCCTTCATTCTTAGATCCATTGAGCTTCTTGATGCTATCTTTATCTGACAATGGTGACCCTATCTCAACCCTAGCCTTCTTATGTCCCTGATTTTTTCCATTTAATTCAGTTTTATCGTTAGCCTTTCTCTTACTCCGTGGAGCATCGTTGCCATCTTCTGTCAAATTATTATCTCTCTTTGACGGACGATCTTTCTTTGTCTTCTTTGTCTTGTCAAACTTCTTAGAATCAGGATTCACATATTTGTCATTATACGGATTCTCAAGGGTAGGAAGACTAAAACACATTCCCTGCATCGTTTCAACCAAATGATTTAAAGAACATTAAGATGTCCATGGTAGTTCAACTATATCCTTATCATGATGATGTCATATACATTACAAATCATTATGAAAACATGGTAAAATCAATAGCCCACACAAATTTGCGTAAACGATACTAAAAGTTGATGATACATACGCGCAGGGACGGAATATACTAGGGGCAAAGGAGGATTGTCACCCCCCCCCCCCAAAAAAAAAAAATCGCTTCTAACTATTAGTTTTATACTATATAAATATAAATAAATAAATAAATTTCATCTGCCACCCTAAAAATGTGGAAACCAAAACCTCATATGGAAAGATATCTAAGCAGCATTTTTGGTTCTCTAAACCAAACAACTAGAAACCTCTCGGGCTCCCCAATCTCAAATCAAATATGCAATCTTCAATTTGAAAATCAAAATATACATGATAATATGGTTATATGGAATTGAAGAAAAGGACATGATCACTTGAGGTATCTGTTTTCTTCTCTTTTTTTTATTAACTTTTAATTAATTTATTATGTAGATTGTTACTTTGAATGGATTTTTAAGGTTAGATGGAATTGAAGAAATGGATTTTTATAACTTTTATAACTCTTTTTTTAATACATGCCTTAATGTTCTTTTATTCTTATTGACACAGTAACATGGATTTTTAAAATGATGATTTACATTGAAAAATTAATCAAATTAGCTATTGCCCCCTTTTTTATGTTCTGCTCCTGGTTTAGTCCTCTGTTTCACATCACTTAGTCTTAAAAAGATAAAAACCTTTTATTATATTTGATATAAACGTGTGAACTGAGTGAATGGAGTTGAATGTTTATAACTATCAAGTCTTAAAGGTATGATTTGCTTTCAGGAGCTATCATGGGCTCTGAAGCACCGAAACGCCTTCAAGGCTGACGTTCCCGTTTGGAAACGGGGTGGGAACGGATACGCCCCCGAAACGTTTCCATGCCGTTTCCCTAATGTTCGAAACGTTTCCTATGAAGTTTCCTAGCCGTTTCTGGATTTCCAAGAAGTTTCCAAGCCGTTTCTTTTGGGTTTTAATGGGCTTTTTTATTCCAAAAGGCTGGGAACCCAACCGACTTTCTATACGACTTGAAAAAGGGGGTATACGGTAGGGCATATACATATACGATTATACATACTCTCTCATCATCTCTATCGAATATCTATTATGGCTTCTCAAGAAACACAATGATCATCAATGGAAGATGTGGGATGTGGGTGGAGATGCTTTTGATTCAATGGAAGATGTAGGGTTTTTGGAGTTTGCCAATCTCTCACTAGATGAACCGGAATTTGAAAATGATTTGATTATTGATAATTAATTACCTTTGGAACATGTAGTATTTTTAGAGTTTACAATTTACATCAATATATATCTATTTTGGATTTTCTTTAATATATTTTTAATTTTTTAATATTTTTTTATTGCCGTATCTATGTCGTTCCCGTATCTTGAATTTTTCGGCCAGTTTTGGGTATGGCTCACCACTCCGTGGTTGTGACAAGGCCTCTCGGCTGTTAGCTAACAGCCGACGCCATAGTATTTTATTTTATTTTTTATTGTGAAAAAATTAGCCTATGGCACGAGTTTTGGCTATGGCTCACCACTCCATGGTTCGTGCCAAGGCCTCTCGGCTATGGCTCACCACTCCACTGAATTCTGGTGCCATACCAAATCTGGTGCCAAACTCCATTTTCCTTACTTTTTTCTCTATGGCACGAGCCTATGGCACCACGACTCCCAGTGCTAGAAAGGTATGTTCCATATTCCAATGACGGTTAAAACTAAGTTTTTAGGCTATGTTTGTTTCCATGTTTTATTTTAAGAAACGGAACAAAAATTATGGAAATCAATGGGAAACAAAGCAAGTGTAAAAGGACCCAAAACACATTTTGTAATTAAGTTGCCCAAAAATTCATTTTTTTTTAAGTACAACTACGCATATTTACTAACATAGTAACATATATTGCTTTTACACTATAAAAGTACAATAAACAAGTGATAATAAATTCACAATTTGCAACAAACATAAAAAAAATGAAATTTTTTGGTAATAAGTCGATAGATGAATAAATAACTGGATAGAAAAAGAGTACCTGACACATTCTGCGTTTACCGGAAAGACGACGCTTTTTTTGAGCAATAATGGCGGCTACGCGGTTAGACACTTTGTTTGACTCGCTACGCAGCTTTTTCCTGATTGATTTGTTCTTCTTTTTCCGTTTTGCATCTTCACCTGATGGCATTTTTTACACACACAAACACAAATTAATGAGTAATTCAAGTGTGAAGGCGGTTGGTTATGCAGTAGGGGTTGGTTAGGTTTTGTTTTGCGAATGCAAATATCATTCATTGCTCAAAGCTCAAGGTGGGCTTCCACTATTTTGGGCCCTTTATGGGCTTTATACCATTGTTGGTTATCTTTTCGTTAATTCCCGATTGTAATGCTAAGGGCCATTTAGTTGATGAAAAATTGTCCTATTTTTCAGTTTCTAAATTTTTAGAAAAAGGAATGTTTTTCTTTTTTAAAAAAGAATTTTGAATTTTGAAAATCCGTTTATATGGAGTTATATATTTTTTTTTTAAATAAAAACGTATGCAAATATATAAACACAATTTTTTTTTAAATAATTAAAAACGGCAGTTAGAATGGACGGTGAAGGATAACACGAGAGAAATTGATGTATATTTGATGTTTTATAGATCCCAATTCTTTTTTTATTTAGAAGAAAGTAAGAAAGAAAAAAATGAGAATGATAAAATGGCCTTTTCACTTTTTTTGAAAAATATTAAAAAAATGTGAGAATGAGAATTCCACTTTTTTTTGTAAAATGTTGAAAAAAATACAACTAAACAAATTTTTAATATTTTCTTTTTCACATGAAAAAATTCTTAGAAAAATGGGATATTTTTTACTAACTAAACGGCCCCTTATCTTTTCGTTAACCCCCTAACCAACATATCTCAAAAGTGAAGGGCATCCGCTTATTTGGTTAGGTATTTGAAGTTTACCAAGTTATCAGCTATATAGCATTCACTTTTTCTGAATAAAACTAAGGTGTTGTTTGTTTATTAAGAGGCTCTGAATCTGAATCTGATTCGCACATCTGAATCTGAATATTCGGTAGAAAAGTCTGAATCTGATTCTCATCTTAATCTGAATAAGTGGTCAAGAAGTCTGAATCTAAATGAAATAAAACTGTTTGTTTTTGTAAAAATGTATAAATGTGTTAAACAATAGTTTTCACAATTTAAATATAAAATGATTGCATTCACACAAAAATAATTTTTATTAAATAAAAAACAAATTTTATAATATAATCAATTTAAAGTTAAAGTATTTAAAAAAACATGCAATCTCATGTTTATTCGACAAAAATAAACATGTTAGAGTTTAAATTGAACTTTTAAAACGATTAACTAAATGAGTCACGTTAGAATTAAGATGCATGAGTCCGAAACCGTACCCTTTAATTTGAACAAAATATAAATTGACTCATATTATCTTATACATTCTTTATATAACAAAACATATGCAATCATTCTATTTAATACTTTTAATACAAAAGATAAAAGTGAAATAAGAAAAAAAAAGACATTAAGAGGTGTTAACACACCCCCTCCACATCTAGTCCAGTAAGAGGTTTATGCCTCTTACTGCCTCTTAATGGCCAGAAAAAAACAAACGCTCTTAACAGTGTTTGGATCTTACTGCTTCTGAATGACATGAAAAAAACAAACAGTCTTAATGACTTAAATGTCTGACCGCGTCTGAATGAGTCAGATTAAGATGCTGTTAAGAGGTATTTCTGAAAAAACAAACACCACCTAAAAACAACTTATAACTGATAACATCAAATATTTGATATTTTTAGTGTCAATTTCCTCACTAAAAATACTTGCAAATGTTTTATAAATACTTGAATTCAATACTTAATAACTTATTTCATTGTTTTCAGGTAAAACGCAAGTAGGTGGCAAGAAACACGGGAAATGGACAAGAAAATAAGGAAAACACGGATTCTTACGAGACATTACGGCGTAACCTCCAGGATAGTGTTACGTCGTAACATATTCAAGGCAAGTCTCGTCAGCATTCAGCATTAGGGCGTAACCATTCACAAGGTTTACGCCGTAAACATTACATTATGGAAAGATAACTCATCCTAGTCAGCATTACGACGTAACAAGGCGATTATGTTACGCCGTAACATCGTTTAAGCCTATAATATGAAAGCCCGCGTCAGCATTTTACGGCGTAACACATCAAAAGGTTACGCCGTAACATTTTCGAAGACTATAAATAGAGGCCTCATTCAGCTCATTCGACATCAACCATTCTCATACAACTCTAAGGGGCGACAAAGGCTTCTATAGCTCGAAGAATTTCACCAGAAGTCCAAGGGAGTCATCACTACTTGTATTTTAGTATTTAATCGTTCATAACTGATTCCTGTAAGAATTATGAGTTCTCATTCTATGATTACTTCTATTAATTCTTGTGGTACTGTTGCTATGAGCGGCTAAGCACTTCAAGTGTTGGCCTAGTCATGTAGTTAATGTTGTCAAGCTTATAGTTTCCTGATTGATTTTGGTTTTATCGGATATCCTTATTGCATGTCATTGATCTCTGAGTTTTGGTGGTGTTGAGGGTAACTTAGATTTTGTTATTTCTTTTATTAAACGGCCCGTTGAACTTGGGAATAACAGGGTACTAGGGTAGATTCAAAACCTATCCCTAGTGTAGGAATTAATCTTATTACCGCCTCTTTTACATTAAACACCTAAAGAAGCACAAGAACTCTTTCAGAGAGGGTTAATAACCAGTTTAGGTTATAGACTTGGTCTTGGGGATAGTTGGGAAATAATCACTGTAACTTGGATACCCTACCCGTGTGATCTTAGGGTAATTGGGATCGCAGGAAGCATAGGGCAGACCTCAATTTCAAAATCGGGTCTGTCGATATTAGAACCACTTGTAAAACAAATTAATTAAGTTTGGCGCAGGAACAGGAGCATGGAAATAGTAATGTAGTGGCTAGGCTAGCACGATTTTCTCCCTGATTACTTCTATCTCTTTACTTTTCGTAATTTACTTTTCTGTAGTTTTTAAAATCAACTTCAAACCATTTTCAAAACGTGACACTTTCAAATTAAAACTAATTACAACTAGCTCTTGGGACGACCTCGGATTTACCATCTCTACACTACTCACGATCGGGTTCTCTGCCCGTTAGTGCGTTTGTCAGGTGAATCGAGTTTTATAAATTTAAAACTTGAATAAAAATATTTTAAAATAAAATACGCATCAAGTTTTTGGCGCCGCGGCTGGGGAGCTACAAATTAGTAATAATTTGATTTCTTGTAATTATTTCAAACTTCTACTTTTCAGAAAACAAAGGCGGGAGTAGATATCAATACTCTCACCATGGAACAATACTTGGCATTAGCACGAGGAAACCAGGCACCGGGCGTGGTTAAACCAGAAATAGGGGGCAATGTCAACTTCGAGATCAAGAGTCAATTCATGCTAGAATTTAGGGAAGATACCTTCTCCGGGAACAAAAATAAGGATGTCCACGATCATGTTGATTGAATCCTTAGTATAGTAAGCTTGTTCAATATTCATGGAGTATCACAGGACGCAGTAATGTTGCGTGTTTTCCCATTCACTCTCACTGGAGCTGCTAAGAGATGGGTGGATAGACTTACTCCTAGGGCCGTCAATACTTGGAACCTCCTTAAAAATGCATTTATCCAAAGGTATTGTCCACCATCTAAAGCCGCAAAACAGCTTGAAGACATCCATAACTTCAAGCAAGAAGACGACGAATCGTTATACCAGGCATGGGAACGGTATAATGACCTGATGTATAAGTGCCCAACTCGCGATATAAACAGTCATCGAAAGGTAAACATCTTTTATAAAGGTTTGGGCACTGTGAACCGTCAATTGCTTGATTCGCAGGGACCAATTCCTGGGATGACACCCGCTCAAGCCTTAAATACAATACAAACTATGGCTGACCACTCTCAAAAGTGGCACGACGAGACATCAAACGGGAGCGTTGGTAGCAGTAATAATACTAATAGACTTGCTGCAATCGTAAGTAAGTTGGATAACTTAGGACGTTATATGAAGAAGTTGAAAGAAAATGTTCATGCGATCCAAGTAGGATGTCAAATCTTCAAAGGGCCTCGCCTCGATAAGGAGTGTCCTCTCAACGAGGAAGTCAAGGAGGTAGAAGAGGTAAAATACGGGGAGTTTGGACGCCCCGCTCCTTTTAACGGAAATAATGGAGCAAATTTTCGTGTATGTCCACCAGGGTACTATACTCGTATTGATAATCGTTCACCTTACGGGGAGAAGAGACCTAGTTTAGAGGAGCTTATGAATAAACATCAAGAGGAATCAGCACGAAGGAGCACCGAAATGGAAGTGTGGATCAAAAAGCTCCAAGAAAATGCTGAGATAAACACACGAAACCAAAGTGCCTCCCTTAAAAATCTAGAGACCCAAATTGAGAAATTAACTAAGGAACTTCATTCTAGGACTACCAGTGGAGCTCCCAGCTCATCTACTGGGGAATGTAAGGCGATTTATGCTGACCAGGGGGCGCCAATTAACCCTACATCTTCAAGTAAGCTTAATAAACTCCATGGAGTATCTTTTCTATCTAATTCTAACTTTCAAGTAAAAAAAGAAAAACCAACCAAGGTTCTACAATGCCAATTGCCACCAAAGGAGCTAAACCCAGAAAGTTCTACTCTTCCTTGCACTATTGGTAATTTAAACTTTTATGCTATGGCCGATCTAGGTGCTAGTGTAAATGTCATGCCTAGGAGAATATTTGAATACTTGAAGCTGACCAACCTTATAAAAACCAATATGGTTGTAGAAATGGCCATTATGACAAAAAAAGGCACCCTTAGGAATAATTAAGAACATTTTAGTTCAAATCGATATATTCCTATTCCCTTCTGATTTTGTAATCATTGATAAGACCTCTAACGAAACTATAATTCTAGGCAGACCCTTCTTAGCAACTATTCATGCCGAAATTGATATTTTTGATAAAGAGATCTCATTAGGGGTAGGTAATGATAGGATTATTTTTGACATGGAGAAAAAGGACCATAACTTTACGATCCCTACGGCAAAAATCCTTATGGTAAATTCAATCAGGGAAGATGAACCTAATTGCCCTCCAGATGACCCATCATTGAAATCATGTAAATCAGATAATTTGCATGATAGGTTTGGTGATGATGTGCAGGAACAACAGGTTAAGAAGAAGTTAAGGATAGACGAAAACATTCTTGTCAAACATTTTTGCAAGCCTATTAAGCAAGAGTACGATAGGACAATCAAAACGTGGCCCTCTTGTGACCCGACCAAAAAAGATTGAGATGGAGGGCATGAGATCTATGTATTTAATAAGTTTGATAAAATATAATGTTAGTATTGTGACCATGATAGTGAAAGAAAAAAACATGAAGGGAGGAGGATTATCATTTCCTGATTTCTTGTTGGTTAGATATGAGGATTATCAGCAGGATGGCTTAAAATGGGACCAAAGATATGCAGAATGGTATAGTGAAAATTATAGCCAAATACTTTCAAAACGGGGGTTATTACAATGCCCCTGCCCCCCTTCCCCCCTAATCACCTCCGCCCTTGGCAACAACACACAGATGCAGACTTGCATTTTCCTCCACCAACATCTTCACAAAGCATGTTGCGCTTTTTCAGAGTACCCCCATCTTTCAGTACCAAGCATCCCATTGTCTCTTTGGATGATACGGATTAACCACGTCCAGCAGCCAAAATGATGAGAAACATGACAATCAAAACATTTTTGAACTCCACTGTTCTCGACAAACCTGAAAATAAAATTGAAATCATTAGCAAACACCACGAAGAAAACATTTATTGACAATATAAAAAAAGATAACTTTGATATAAAAAATCGAAGAACAACTGGATGTACACATAACTACATAATTACATAACCTGAAAGTACGTACCATTGATGGAGGGTAAATGAATCTGAGGCAACGTAGGGGTGTCAATAGGTCATATATATAGGTCTAGAATGAAGCCTTTTTTGGTCATCTTTCGCAAACTGCTTTGCGAAAGATAATTCCACTTCGTTCATTAGTCTAACCACCTATAGCGAAAATATGGTCTAAAATTTTCGGATATCTAAAGTTTCAAATAATGATTTTATGTATCCGAAAGTAGGTATCCAAATGTTTTGAATTTTTGTAAAACTTATATATGAGTTCCAAAGTGACAATTCATGTATCCTCATTTTTGAATTTATTCCAATCAAATTTTCGAATATCCGAATGTGTATATTTTTAACACCCTTAATTGTAGTCTTTTCCATTTTTATCATAACGTCTTGCATTTTTTATTTCATTCATTTTAGCAAATATTTACGAGGACACCTCTTAGAAAGTCATAGATTAAGTAGGAATCATAAAACTCGAGATATATATAGGGGTCTATAATTAGGTTATTAGATAACTAATTCCAATAATGTCACTATTTATAAGGTATCAACATTTCAAAATGTGCATATTAGATCATTTTATGGTTTAATTTATTGCAGCCAAATACTTTCAAAACGCGGGTTATTACACCGCCCCTGCCCGTTTGCCACCCCCATCACCTCTGCCCTTAGCAAAAAACACACAGATGCAGACTTGCATTTTTCTCCACCAACATCTTTACAAAGCATGCTGCACTTTTTCAGAGTACACCCATCTCTTAGTACCAAGCATCCCATTGTCTCTTTGGATGATACGGGTTGACCACGTCCGACAGCCAAAATGATGATAAACATGACTATCAAAACATTTTTGAACTTCATTGTTCTTGAAAAACCTAGAAATAAAATTGAAATCATTAGCAAACACCACAGAGAAAACAATTATTGACAATATAAAAAACGATAACTTTGATATAAAAAATCAAAGAAAGCTGATAGAAATTGACTATTAAAATCGAAGAAAAGCTGCATGTACACATAACTACATAACCTAATAGTACGTATCGTTGATGGAGGGTTAAATGAAGCTGAGGTAACGTAGGGGTGCCAATCAGTCGTATATATAGGTCTAGAATGAAGCCTCTTTTTGGTCATCTTTCGCAAACTGCTTTGTGAAAGATAATTCCACTTTGTCCATTTGTTCGCAAACTGCTTTGTGAAAGATAATTCCACTTTGTCCATTTGTTTTACCAACAATAGCGAAAATATGATCAAAAAAATTTGGATATCTAAAGTTTCAGATAATGACTTTATGTATCCGAATATCCAAAGTTAGGTATCCAAATGCTTTGAATTTTTGTAAAACTTATATATGAGTTCTAAAGTGACAATTAATATATCCTCATTTTGAATGAATTCCATTCAAATTATTGGATATTTGAATATGTATATGTTTAACACCCCTAATTGTAGTCTTTTCCTTTTTTGTCATTTAGATAACGTCTTGCGGTTTTTATTTCATTCATGTTAGCAAATATGTACGAGTAGAGATCTTATAAAGTCATAGATAAAATAGGAAGCATAAAAATCGAGATATATAAAGGGGTCTATAATTAGGTTATTAGATAACTAATTCCAACAATGTCACTATTTATAAGGTGTCAACATATCAAAATGTGCATATTAGATCATTTTATTGTTTAATTTATTGCAGCCAATTACTTTAAAAACGTGGGTTATTACACCGCCTTTGCCCGTTCCCCCCTATCACCCCCGCCCTTGGCAACAACACACAGATGCGGACTTGCATTTTCCTCCACCAGAATCTTCACAAAGCATGTTGCACTCTTTCGGAGTACACCCATCTCTCAGTACCAAGCATCTCATTGTCTCTTTGGATGATACAGGTTAACCACGTCCAGCAGCCAAAATGATGATAAACATGACGATCAAAACATTTTTGAACTCCATTGTTCTCGACAAACTTAACACCATGGAGAAAACATTTATTGACTATATAAAAAACGATAACTTTGATATAAAAAATCGAAGAAAAGCTGATAGAAATGGACTATCAAAATTGAAGAAAAGTTGCATGTACACATAACTACATAACTACATAACCTGAAACTACGTACCGTTGATGGAGGGTTAAATGAAGCTGGGGAAACGTAGGGGTGTCAATCGGTCATATATATAGGTCTAGAATAAAGCCTTTTTTGGTCATCTTTCGCAAGCTGCTTTGCGAAAGATAATTCCACGTTGCCCATTAGTTTTACCACCTATAGCGAAAATATGATTTAGGAAATTCGGATATCTAAAGTTTTGGATGATGATTTTATGTATCCGAATATCCGAAATTAAGTGTCCAAATGTTTTGAATTTTTGTAAAACTTATATATGAGTTCCAAAGTGACAATTCATATATCCTCATTTTTTAATCAACTCCAATCAAATTTTTGGATATCTGAATATGTATATGTTTAACACCCCTAAATGTAGGCTTTTCCTTTTTTGTCATTTAGATAACGTCTTACATTTTTTTATTTCATTCATGTTAGCAAATATTTACGAGGAGAGATCTTAGATAGTCATAGATTAAGTAGGAAGCATAAAACTCGAGATATATACTATAATTAGGCTATTAGATAACTAATTCTAACAATGTCACTACTTATAAAGTGTCAACATATTAAATGTGCATATTAGATTATTTTATTGTTTAATTTATTGCAGCCAAATAATTTCAAAACGTGGGTTATTACACCGCCCATTCCCGCTCGCCCCTTATGACCTCCGCCCTTGACAACAACACACATATGCGACTTGTATTTTCCTTCAACGGCATCTTCACAAAGCATGCTACACTTATTCGAGTACACCCATCTCTCAGTAGCAAGCATCCCATTGTCTCTTTGGATGATACGGGTTGATCACGTCCGGCAGCCAAAATGATGATGAACATAATGATCAAAAACTTTTTTGACTCCATTGTTCTCGACAAACCTGAAAATAAAATCATTAGCAAACACCACGGAGAAAACATTTATTGACAATGTAAAAAAACGATAACTTTTATTTAAAAAATCAAAGAAAAGCCGATAGAAATAGACTCTCAAAATCGAAGAAAAGCTGCATGTACACATAACTACATAACTACATAACCTGAAAGTACGTACCATTAATGGAGGGTTAAATAAAGCTGGGGCAACATAGGGGGTGTCAATCGGTCATATACATAGGTCTAGAATGAAGCCTTTTTTTGTTCATCTTTCGCAAACTACTTTGTGAAAGATAATTCCACTTCTTCCATTAGTTTTACCACCTATAGCGAAAATATGATCTAAAAATTTCGAATATCTAGAGTTTCAGATAATGATTTTATGTATCCGAATATCCGAAATTAGGTATCCAAATGTTTTGAATTTTCGTAAAACTTATATATGAGTTCCTAAGTGACAATTCATATATCCTCATTTTTGAATCTATTCCAATCAAATTTTCGGATATTCGAATATGTATATTTTTAACAACCCTAATTGTAGTCATTTCCTTTTTTTCATTTAGATAACATCTTGCGTTTTTTATTTCATTCATGTTAGCAAATATTTACGAGGAGAGATCTTAGAAAGTCATAGATAAAGTAGGAAGCATAAAACTCGAGATATATATAGGGGTCTATAATTAGGTTGTTAGATAACTAATTCTAACAATGTCACTATTTATAAGGTGTCAACATATCAAAATATGCATATTAGATCATTTTATGTTTTAATTTATTGCAGCCTAATACTTTCAAAACACGGGTTATTACACCGCCTCTGACCGCTCGCCACCCCCATCACCTCCGCCCTTGGCAACAACAACACACACGTGCAGACTTGCATTTTCCTCCATCGGCATCTTCACAAAGCATGCTGCACTTTTTTGGAGTACACACATCTCTTAGTACCAAGCATCCCATTGTCTCTTTGGATGATATGGGTTGACCACGTTCGGCAGCCAAAATGATGATAAACATGTGGATCAAAATATTTTTGAACTCCATTGTCCGCGATAAACCTGAAAATAAAATCATTAGCAAACACCACGGAGAAAACATTTATTGACAATATAAATAAAACGATAACTTTGATATAAAAAATCGAAGAAAAGCTAATAGAAATAGACTATCAAAATCGAAGAAAAGCTGAATGCACACATAACTATATAACTACATAACCTGAAAGTACCTACCGTTTATGGAGGGTTAAATGAAGCTAGGGCAACGTAGGGGTGTCGATCGGTCATATATATATATAGGTCTAGAATGAAGCCTTTTTTTGGTCATCTTTCGCAAACTGCTTTGCGCAAGATAATTCCACTTCGTCCATTAGTTTTACCACCTATAGCGAAAATATGATCTAAAAATTTTGGATATCTAAAGTTTCCGATAATGATTTTATGTATCCGAATATCCGAAATTAGGTATCCAAATGTTTGAATTTTTGTAAAACTTATATATGAGTTCCAAAGTGACAATTCACATATATTGTTAAAAACAAGTGTTGGTTAATTTGATAAGTGACAATTATTTTGGACAAGTGACAATTCGAATTTTTAAAATAATAAGATTTTCACTTTACAATTTTTACAAATACTTATATGAGTAAAACCATATAAGTTTACTAGTCAAACATGTATTGTTTTAAAAAAATTATACATCAATCCAAGTAACATTTGATACTTCAGTCCCCGGTATGTGTATATAAAAAGGTGTTTATAAAACATGTATGGAATAAACTTCTACCATTTTTTCCATCCCGATTCGTATCGAAATATCCATGTGATTAATTTTAAACTCTTAAATATTTTAGTACGAGAAGGTTTTGAAGTTTGTTGAAACAACCAGAAGTGAAGGTGCTACCATATTGTCAGGAGGGCAACGTCCCCAACATTTGAAAAAGGGATTTTTTTATCGAGCTAGCCATCATTGTTGACATCACTACATCCATGCAAATATGGATAGATGAAGTTTTTGGTCTTGTTCTCTGTGTAAAAACATTTTCATCAGAAGAAGAAGCAATTGAGTTAGCAAACGACACCAGTGAGTTATCTAATTTCTCTCAAAACTTCTTTTTTAAAACTCGTAAATATATATCAATATCAAAATGTCTCAGACCTATTATCAAATATTGTAATTTTCATGTAATAATTTTTAAAACATATATTGTTTTATAAATATACTTACCATATAATTTTACAATTTATACGCAGAATTACTAGTCAAACCATAATTTTTGAATTTTTGTAAAACTTATTATGAGTTTCAAAGTGACAATTCACATATAATGTTAAGAACAAGTGTTGGTTAATTTGATAAGTGACAATTATTTGGATATCTGGTTCTAAAGTGACAATTCACATATATTCACAAAACACGAAAGAAAAAATGAGATATTGTTGTTCTTTTTTATTCGAGTTTGTTTTGTGTTTTTAAAGGATGAGATTGTTGTGAGTTGTTGTTGGTTAAGGTTATGATAGAATATGATGGATTTGTTTGTGGTTAATAGCTTGGACTGGGTTGACTTGGTAAGAACCGAGTAAACTCAACTGAGTTGACTCAGTTTAACTCATTTTCGGTGTGACCATCGAAAATGGACCATCAAAATTTGAACATCAAAATTACAACATCAAAATTGCTTCCATCGAAATTGAAATATCAAAAATGGCCATCTTCTTCAATTCTTCTCTTTATGCTTGCATTGATTTTGACCAATGAGGATACATGCAAATTTCAAAAATGACCACCGAAAATCATATTTGATAATAGGTATGAGATCTTGTTATACATCTGAGGTCTTGATATTGTTTTGGGCTTAGTCATGGTTGGTAGTGGTTTTGGCTTTGGTCTATCAAAAATGGTCATTGAAAAATATCATCAAAAATGGTCATTGAAAATTGACCATTGTTTTCCTTATCATTCTTCATTTTCATTTTCGATATAGATCTGTTTTGTATCAGTTAAGTGATTTGGTTAAAAAATCATTTTAGATACGGATCTGTTACTTCTTTATTTCTTTTTCAATTTCGATGTGGTTAGTTAGCCAAATTTATTTTTAGTACATTGAATTTGACCATACTTTGACTATCGAAAATAAGCACTGAATTTGACCTCCAAAAATGCACACCGAAAATGAAATGACATCTTATGACTGAATCTGACCAACTGATGTGTTAATAAAGCTTTAAATTTATAATACTGGTTTTAACCGATTTCTAACTAAAACACTGGTAAAGTGTAACCCCCGTTTATAGCATAGATTTTGGGTAAGACTAGGTCGTTCCACGAGATTGGTGTTTATGAAAAAAGTCTACTAGTTTCGCAAAAGGTATCTTTATGATTTGTCACGAATCTAAAGATAAAAGGACAAGATTTTATTCAAGTTATAAAAGTGATGTTTAATAGGACCGAGAACAATGAGGATAAACAAGGAAGTAACAATGCAATCATGAATTAAAGCATAAGAGTATGAATAGACGGATAATCATTCAAACAATTATCTATTTTATATAAGAAAGAATCATTTTGGCCTTTAATCTTCAATATATAAAATGCATTAAGATTGATTCAAGTATAAAAGTGATAATGATGAATTCCCTTAATCAAGTTCATTAGACATGAGATTAAGTGTTAAACATATTCATATCCGGTTTAATAAACATTTTACTAGTCAATTCTCACAAGACTAATATCGAATTGTCACAGACAAACAACGCGAAATGTAAACACAATGGAAGAATCTTTCGACCTATATCCGCCATATATGATTAATCAAACATGTAACAAGTATTCCGGATAATCAAAAATCAATTTTATCAAGATCATATTCATAAGCATAATGTTAAAGCTTGTTCATATCATTGCTCATGTGAAGTCCAAATAAACATAGATGACTACTCCATAATCATGAAAGTAAAACACATAATAAGCATGTTAAATTAAGTAAAAATCATATTCCAAAAGAGAAACGAGTTTATACCGATTCCATAAGCAAATGATAATGTTTTTACAAGAGTTATCCCAATGAAAACTATATGAAACCCAAAGTAAATTTCACTTCTATAGATGAATAAAACCTGGAAACTTGATGAACTATAAGAACAAGTTCAACAATTTCCCAAAAATTCTCCCTAACTTCAAGATTTCTTCCTAATATGATTGTGAATGTGTTTGATGATGAAATATTCCTAAATTAGGCCTCTATTTATAGCCCAAGGGGTAGCATCAGTCGGTAAAGAGAAGGAAGTGAAAAGTCATGGCTTCAATGCTTATCTTTATAATTTGGAGTAACTACAGGCTGAAGTGCGCCACACTTCCTCAAAAAGTGCGTTGTACTTCACCTCAACATTCAATTTTCTCTTTCTACGATCCAAAGTACGCCGCACTCCTTTATGAAGTGCGCCGCACTTGGCTTTAACACATTTAATACTTTGTTTGTTCGTTTCTAGATCTTTCTTTTAAAGGTTGTTAGTCCCTTTAACGAATATCTTTTGCGTTCTTAGTCCTTTTCATGATCTTTGGTCCTGAAACAACTGTTACACAAATAAGTACCTAATCAATCGATATTTAACATATTTATATAGATAATTTACATATTAACGGGAGATAATTTATGTATGTATGGAGTGTTATCAAATCCTCTTATACTTAGTTGTTGCTTGCCCTCAAGCAATCTAAGCGAAAATATTTAGTTAAGTAAATGATCACAAGCATAAGATAACGCGACAAAGCAACTCACAAATTTTTTTAAGGATAATTCACACTCGCTCGATTTAGTGAAGTAAAGGATATATGTAAGTCACTCAAACGCCCAGTCATAAAATGTTCAAATTACCATAGGCTTGTACAAGAAACTAAACTGCACCGACATGGCGTATGCACCGGACATAAACATCGAAAGAGGTTACTGTTAGTATTTTTAGGTTTTATATTATCAAAAGGGTTTATGATATAATTATAATCCACCTTATCCATAATTACTTTGACTTTTCCTTTATTTCATCCTTTTTTCTGACACTTTGGCTTATTTTTGCTTTATTATTTCACTTGGGGGATACTTGCTTTCCATCATACTTATGATAAGCATACTACTTCAAACGAACTTAGAAGTTTGCAACCTTCACATTTCATCATAATAGCAATACTAACATTTACGTGCATCAATTCATACGGATAAAATTTTAGATAATTGAATCAGGAAACTTTTTGACAATGTTTATTCATCTTTATATTTTTGCATTTTTATATACCTTCTTAATCAATTAAATGTCTATACCATGCGAACATGATCTTACTGCGGTCTCGTAAAGATTTCAAGCACAAGTTTTAGAATTAACAAATTACTGGCACACTCATACAATTTTTAACCGATACCAATGCTCCAGAAAAGGCGACAAACTACAAATACATAATAGTAACGACGGATGAGACACTTTCAATTGCATTCAAACCTTAACTCGAGAAAGCTAAAGGCAAAATTTATCTTAGGTATCGAAGATGGATACCTGAATTTCCTCAATATCTAAATTTCACACTTTTTAGGGTAGTAGGTAAAATATGCTAGTAATGTTATCAATCCAGAGTCATATTTGCTTATTGTGATCAATCGAAATGATTGTTTTTAAAGTTTTTAATTTTATTATAAATTTTTATTTATTTATTATTTTTAAAACATTTATATATAAGTCATTTTTCAACATTTACCCCCCCCCCCCCCCATACTTAATATGAGCATTGTCCCTAATGCTAGAAATATTATAGAGAAAATATGAATGGGAAAAATGAATCATAAGGTAATACTTTCCTTGTTTTATGATTTCATCAGATTGTACGAAGCTGAAGATAGAGTCTTCGTACATGAATTCTTACGGTATTTCACTTGTTAATTCTGTAATAATAATTCACAAAAACGACAAAATACAAACACAAACATATATAGTAAACCAAAGTGTTTCATAGTAGAAATGATAGTACGAAATAGTTTAGCTGCTAATCAAGGCATATCACGATTGACAAGAAATAAATAAAATAGTTTTAAGAATTTATTTTAAATCCATGACCACAAACGGTCACCAAACCAAAGTGTTGTTATCTTTGTATTAATCTTGATCATCTTGTTGTTGTTGCTGCTCAAAGTAGTTAGGTGGATTATATGGGTCACGCAATGTAAGTCCATAATGCGAAGCTATATGCTCTAGAACTCTAGCATATTTGTCTGAATGATAAGACTGTATATGCATGATCCTTTCTATTTTATCTATTCGAGTCTTCAATTGTCTTATCTTGTCATACAAATCAGAAGTAGTAGGGCGTGTAGCCCTTGGTGTTACTACTCTTGGGATACTAGGTGCTATCTCTTTGGGTATCAACCTCCCATTAGAGCCGATCAATTCTCTAAGGATGTTGGCATCTAATGTTCTGCAATAAGTTGGGGCACTTAGCCCATTTAGCACCTCATCGCTCAATATACCAAGTCTTTTCACCATCCTCGTCACAAACTATCCACATCAGATCAAACTTTCTCTCTATGTACCAACTCCCTTTTTCTTCATCCACTTAGCAATTAACAAAGTAACATTAGCATATCAATTCTAGTGATTGGCCTCAAACATACTCAATAACCATAACTCATTCTTTTGCACTCTGTCATAACTGGTAGTTCTTTGACATAAACCATATGTAATCATTTCCTGCAAAACTTTGAGTACAGGTTTCCTAATTGTTTTGGCTGAGCTTCAAGACAAGGTCAATGTTTCCTCACTGCTAATATTCAGCCAATACTAATAAGCACTAAAATCATCATCATTCCTGAGACCTCCAATAAAATAGGTCTCAAATCCATACTCTTGAATTTCAGCCCCGGTATATAAACCTAACCGTTTAGCAAAATCTAGAACACTCATAGCATAAGCTTTACCACATAGCCTAAATTTGATTGCTTTCTTCATCATTAATTCAACATCGACCACAGCTTCATCAAAATCAAAAGTTGCATAAAATTCATGACATAACTCTGTGTAAATTGGCTCATTAATATCAAAAGCACGTTTCCATGCCTCAAATGTAAATAGCACTTCATCGCTTCCTATTTTGTTCACCCTAACCTCTAACATATCTTCAATAGCATTATCACAACCAAGGGTGTTCAAAATGTTCCAGTCTATAATGAAAGGAGAGTAAATTTGTTTTGATAGGTTTTCAGCTAGGTTGGTGTTATACCTGTTCTTAAGTGTCATATTAAAATTCCCCCATAACAAGAATTCATGAAGCACACACCCATCAAATCTTCTTCCACATTTTTAGTAATTTGGGCTCTTTTTGGACATGATGAAGAAGATCCGACTTCATCATCGTGTGTTCCAATAGACTACACTAAAAAACATCATCAAAATAAGCAAATATTAGTGTTGGAAAGATTAGGTGGTCAACGGACATGTTTAGGATAGTAACTTAACTTTCCTGCCCTGTTTTCGAGTCAAAGTGCGCTGCACCACTTCATAGGAAGTGCAGTGTACTTTCTGGGTTTTTATAAAATGTTCTTACATAAAACTTATCCTTTATATTTGTTTTACTGAGTTTTTCTCCTCTTTCTTTTTCAAAACAGGTTCTAACAAGCCTAAGTTAAATAACAAAATTAGCCAATTCAAAATTTTAATTATAATTTTAACATAATTCTAGTTATTGAATCATATAAAAAACACAAATTCTAATGGTAGCTTCAAATGTATTTTAACAACTATCATTTGTTATATATTCATTCTAACAAATCCTAAGCAAATATATTAACTTAAATTAAAAGTAATTTAAGAAAATAACAAATAAAAGACATACCCTGGGCATTGTTAGGGTTTTGAAGACTTAGGGTTCGAATTTCTATGATGAATTATAGGTTTTAGAGTTTTTATAATTTAGGTTGAATTTTAAATATGGAAAATATACTCTTTTATTTGTTTCCCGCTCGCAAGTGCGGCGCACTTCATTAGAAGTGCGGCGTACTTCTGAGAAAACGTTTTCTCAGCTATTGTACAATAGTAGAATTTTGATAATAATATAGAATTTCACTAAATATTTCATAGAAACTTATTTTCACTGATAATAATATCAAAGATTACATAAACATAAAAAGGTAAAATTTTAAGGAGTACGAAAAGTGCTCCTTTATTTCAATCATAGTGATTTTTATTATGGGAACCAGTTAGGTGACATCACATCACTCAACTTATGATACTTTGACAGTTTCCTTTTTTGGCTTGGTTTTGAAACCTTGACCATACACGTTTTTGTAGAGGTCTGTTAATCTAATCTCAGCATGCCAATGTCCATCTCCTTCTTCTTTCTTATAGAAATTCCCTTTATAATATGGTTTCCATTCCATATGTTGTAGTGGTACAAGTAAAGATCCAAGAAAACCTATAGCTTTATTCCATACATAAATTTTTCTGAACGGATTTATGACTTCCTGTAGTGTTAGAGCTCGGTCTATCGGATCGTTACAATTTAGATATTTAGCAGGCTTTGGTCCATACATTGGTGCTCCAAAACTATTCCTTTGGATGCCATAGTCTTCCTTATCATCATTGTCACCCTCTTCGGTGTTCAGACTAGTCTTAGCTGTACAGAATGTCTGATGGCAGACTCCATCGAAAGTGGATGTTATCCTATCTTTAGTGTTTAGTATACTACCACAAGTATATAGAAATCCACTACCAACAAGTATGGGTGCATCTTTATCAATAGGCATATCCAGGATGAGAAATTTTGTAATGATAGTGGTTACTCCTACTTGGCACAGAACATCCTTCAGAACTCCCATATGTTCTGCCTTTGAATGGTTCAGCATGGTAATTCCCCGATTGACTTTTTTGACTTCCTCTCTACCTAGTTTCGCGTAGATTCAGTAAGGCATGACATTTATGTCTAAACCGGTGTCTACTAAGGCATTAAGGTCAATTTTTGCTTCCAGCCAGATCGGGATAATAAACGCTCCAGGATCTTTTTTCTCTTGTAATGCTTATCATTTGACTTGCTTTATAGCCTCTTCTTCCTCTTTCTTAATTTCTACATCTAGCTTAAACTTATCCATAATGATCCCATCTAGTATTTTCTTGTACTTATCGTTATATGCCATTGTCTCAATCACGGGTCTTTCTTCCTTAAGTAAGGAAAATATTTTGCAGATATCAATAGCCAGTGCCTCTTGGGAAGCTTCTTCTTATGTTAAGGGTTTTCCATTAGACAACGATGGTCCCACATCAGAATAGTATAACTAAAAATTCTCGAGTGCTTTTTTCTTGTTCCTATTGCTCTTTCCCATTTTACAAACAAAAGCTAGTAGACCAGTATTGTTGATCTCTTGTACGTCTCCAAAATCAATATTAAGCAAATGATCCCAATCATCCTTGAACTTTTCGGTTTCTTTGGAGTCGTCCAAGAATGGATCGGGTTCGAGATATATTGTAATAACTCCATTTCCAAAATAAGCAACTCCCTTGGCGAGTCTCATGAATGATATACCAAGTATCACACTCGGCTCAACATCATCCTTGATATGTGTGAAAACACATATCCATTTTATATCAAAAATGACCCTAAAAAGACAAAATTGTGCTTTAAATGCTTGAATATTGCTTGTTTTATCTTTGTGATTGTGTAGGTGCGGATATTGCAAAAATCATAAGAAAATGGTCAAAACCGGACAAACACGGACACGGGAACGGAAGAGCACGCAAAGAGCCGTGAGAATGCTATCAAAAGTCAACCTTCAGTCAAACATGGTCAACACAAAAAAAAACCTAAAAATCCCTAAAATACCCAAAATACCCTTCCATGTTAAACCATTAACAAAACAATCCCTAAAAGAATTACACCGTTAGTCCTTGTGACTAACAGTCGTTAGTCCCTTGTTAAGTACCAATCAAAATAACCAAATACCATTTACCCAGCCCACTTTCTTTATTAACCGGTCAATGATAAGTTAAAATCCCAAGTGATAACCAATTTTACCCGCCAAACCATTGTTACTATTTACCTTCTCCCCCACTCTACTCCCCTGCACCCTCGTCCGTATGAAATCACTTCCCATCACCTCACCTGTCAACATCAAACAGCCACGCTGGCGATCCGTACCCTTACATATCATTATCCAAGGGCGAAGATCAAAAGATAAAGGGAATTGAGAAAAGGAGCGGTTGAGATCATTGCTTAAGGGCTAAATCCTTCATTCCTCTCACCAAACTAGCACATCCACAAGGACGCTTCTCTCTCACATTGGCTATAAATAGAAGCGCTTCATCACATTGTAGGGGAGTTAGTTAGTAGATTTTAGGCTATAATTTATTTTAACTTATTTACTTTTAAATGTCAATTTAATTCTTGTAATTTACTTTTTAAGCATTGTAATCCTTTAATCATTAATAAAAGTCAGCTTTCATTTCAATTCATGTTTTAATTTCAAAGTTTCATTTAATATTGTTTTAGTTAAATAAGCTCTTAATAAGCTCTTAGTTCTTAATAAGCTACTTTGCTCTTAGTTAAGCTCAAAAAGCTTAACCAAGCCTTTTGGACTGTTAACTCACTCTAAATTACCAATGCTTCTAATTTTGGATGATAAGCTTATTTTGGAAGAGCTTATGGACTTACTGGCTTATTCCAAATAAGCCAGAGCTTGTAGATAAGCTCATTTTGAGCATCTGGGTCCTTGATTAAGCAAAGGACAAAGGTACTCTTTCTCTTTTTCATTTCTAAGCTTATTTAATGTTTTAGCTTAATTTACTGCTTATTTGCTTAATTCTGCTTAAATCTAGCTTATTATTGCTGATCTTAGCTTAATTGTACTTATTATGTTTAGTTTATGCTTATTTAGTTTAAGAGTTAGCTTGAATCTCATTTTTAGTTATTTTTCTTCATAAACTGTTAAAAACAAAAAAAATAGTAGTTTAGCTTATTTTTGCTTATTAGAGCTTATTAACTGTTTGATTTTGCTTATTTGACCCTAATTAACTTAGTTATAAATCTGTTTTAGCTTATCTCAGCTTAATAAGGTTAGTTTTAGTTTTTAAGGTGAAAATCTAAATTTAAAGGAGTGTTTGGCATTAGGCTGTTTAAGCTCAAAGTTGGTGGTTAGGTTAGTTTTAGCCTAGATAAGCTAGGTTAAGTCTTACTTGCTTATGTTACAGCCTATAAGTAGGGCTGCAACTTAGTTTTCTCTTTTTATCAAAGTTTTTCTAAATTTGCTTAAGTTGCATCAGTCTTTTTCAAATAACTTTTTCGTAGTCTTAATAAGCTTCAAAATATTTTTAAAAAGCTGTTTTAAGTAGAGTCTTAGGTCTAGTTTTAGGTTTAGCAAAGTTTATTAGCTTAAGATTCTATTTAGTGGCTTATTTTTAAGCCTAAAATTAGTCAAGTGAGGCTGCACTAACTCAGTATAAGCTGAGTTAGTCTTATTAGCTTTTTGAGCAATATGCTCACTTCCCTATAGTTTTTTCTGTTTCAATCTTTCTTTTTAAGTGCTTATCCATAGTTTAGAATAGCTTATTAAGATGGATGTTTGCTTATGTGCTTATTTCTTAGTTAGCAGTTAAGTGTTTTAAGTTTTTAGGAAAAATAAGTTTACTGTCTTAATAAGCTGTTAACAGCTTATTCTTTAAATTTCATTAAAAATTTCTTTTATTAAAGTTGATAAGCTCAAGCTTATCAACAACTTTGTTTTTTAAGTTTTTCAAAAAAAAAGGGAACTAGGGAAGCCCGGGTGAGCAAGACTCGAACCCGGGACCTCTACCCAGTTCAACCCTATATAACACCACACACACCACTCGTATTTTTCCTAGGTTTTAATTAGTATAAGCTAATTTCCGTAATTTTTCTAGAATTTTTATACTCATTTTGGCCATATAAGCTTAATAAGCTGTTTCAGCTTATTTCGTAGCTTATTCAATAAGTGTGATCTCAAGCTTATTTTTCCTAGGTTTTAATTAGTATAAGCTAATTTCCATAATTTTTCTAGAATTTTTATAGTTCGTTTAGTATTTTTAAACATTTATTTTAATTAAAAACTTTAAAAAATCATAAAAAATAGAAAAATAATCAGAAAAATATAAATTTTTTTTGGAAAATTTTTATTTTATCGTAAAGTTTATAGGAAAATTAATTTTACTTTTGTAGGGTCTAATTTGCAAAATTTCAATTTTTAAAGACAGGTTTTGTTCCCGTTCTCGTTTTTTGTGTTTTAACGCTCATTTTAACTCCGTTTTTGTTCTAGTTTTCTTTATACTTACTTTTTAGTCAAATAGAGTCCATTTAAAAAGAAAAAATTAAGTTAGGTTTATTTTTAGTAATTTAGGGTTTTTGACCTAATTACCATTTAGGGTTCCCGTTTTGCGTTTTTAGTTAAAGTTTGATTTCCCGTTTATTTTTGAGCATTTTAGCTTTTAGGGCTCGGTTTTCGATTCCCGTTATTCGTTTTTGTGATTTCTTTCAAATTTTATCGTTAAGTTTTCAAATTTTGCAAATCTCTTTATTTTTACTCATAGAATTAGATTATTAATTCAAATTCTAGGTTAAGGTGCTAATTAGGGTTTATTTTGTCATTTCCGTTTTTCGTCCGCGTGTTTAGTTATTTTACTTGCATTTAATTGTTTTAATTGTTTTTAGTCATAGAAAATCAATCAAAAAGTTGAAAATCATTCATAACATTGTCCAAACTGAATCGAGGGTATCAATTCACATTTCTTTGGGATACGACCCGGTAATCACTTACCGGTTAAACGTATTATATTATATATTTTTGTGTTTAAATTGCATTTAATCTTTGTCCTCAAGGATTATTTGTAAATTTCTATAAATACTTTGATATATTATATATACGTAAAATTGCTTCAATCAGTCCTCCTCAGGATTTAGTATGAATTTCACAAAATAAAATTCCCCTTTTAGAGAAACCAGCAACTCTTTCTTCACTAGATTTTCTCCATTTTTCTCCTCGTATTCTAAACATAACTTGACCGAGAACTCGTTTGAGAGCAAGTTTTTCTCATACTTTAAGTTAATGTCTCCATCGTAAGCGTGTAATCCGCCCACATAGCATGGTGTGAAATAACGTTCACCCTCTTCTTCCATCCTATAGAAAGTAAAGATTTTAGCTTCTCTCTCTTGCGCACTACTGGTTGTGTCTTGAAACTCAGGTCCTTTCTACTGCTCCTTATTCTCAATACCTTCAGCCACAGAACCTTGGTTGTTCTCTCCTAAGCATAATCAACTAATTCTCAATACTTTCAACCTATATCCGCCATATATGATTAATCAAACATGTACCAAGTATTCTAGATAATCAAACATCGAATTCATCAATATCGTATTCATAAGCATGATGTTAAAGCTTGTTCATATCATTGCTCATGTTAAGTCCAAATAAACATAGATGACTACTCCATAATCACGGAAGTGAAACACATAATAAGCATGTTAAATTCAGTAAACATCATATTCAAGAAGAAAAACGAGTTTATACCGATTCCACAAGCAAATGATAATGTTTTTACAAGAGTTTTCCCAATGAAAACTATATGAAACCCAAACTAATTTCCAAAAATCACAAACAACTCTGTCACACCAGCTTCTAGCTTTGAATTTCACTCCTTTGGATGAATAAAACCTGGAAACTTGATGAACTATAAGAACAAGTTCAACAATTTCCTAAAAATTCTCACTAACTTTAAGATTTCTTCCTAATATGATTGTGAACGTGTTTGATGATGAACAACTCCGAAAGTTGGCCTCTATTTATAGCCCAAAGGGTAGCATTAGTTGGTGAAGAGAAGGAAGTGAAAAGCCATGACTTCAATGCTTATCTTTATGATTTGGAGTAACTGCAGGCTGAAGTGTGCCGCACTTCCTCAAAAAATGCGCCGTACTTCACCTCAACATTTAATTTTCTCTTTCCAAGATCCAAAGTACGTCGCACTTCCTTATGAAGTGCATCGCATTTGGCTTCAGCACATTTAATACTTTGTTTGTTCATTTCTAGATCCTTCTTTTAACCACTGTTAGTCCCTTTAACGAATATATTTTGCGTTCTTAGTCCTTTTCGTGATCTTTGGTCTTGAAACAACTGTTACACAAATAAGTACCTAATCAATCGATATTTTACAAATTTATATAGATAATTTACATATTAACGGGAGATAATTTATGTATATTTGAAGTGTTATCACCAACCAAAATTGAACACATCATACGATAAAACCATAAGCAGCCAATCTCGATTGAATCAAACGTATCGAAAATAAGCACAAATAAATATATCGAAATAAACTAAAATAATTCACCGAATAAGCTACAATAAGCAGAATCTGGACCGAATAAGCAACATAACCCGAACTGAAAAAGCTAAAAACTAGGGGTGTTCAGGAATAAACCTGACCGAAATCGAATAAAACCAGACCAAAATTTTTAGTTGATGTATGGTTTGGTTTGAAACCGAAGCGAAGTATTTAATTAGTGTTTGGTTTGGTTATGGTTTGAAAAAAAGTAAAACCAAACCAAACCGAAAAAACCGAATATCTCCATACACGTATTTTTCTAATTATATATATATATATACGTATCTATCTTATAAATCTAACTAGCAATCCTAGTTTTTTAAAATATCTTTTAAACTAATCACTCCTTAAATAAAGCATTGATGCATATCCATGAGCAAGAGGGAAGTTTCATCTGAGTTTAGATGCTTGAAGTTAGAATATTAAAGCTAATAAAACTTCTGGAGACTTTTATCAATATAATTTTATCTTATTTCACTTTCATTTATTCCCATTAAGTTCTGAAACCTTTTGGTTACTTAAACTTTTTTTGTTAATTTACTTGAGCACTCTAGGAGACCTTTTGATTCGTTAATTTTATTTAAAAATTTAGGTTATTATTTGTCAATTCTAGATGATATTTTGAAGTTTAATTGAATTTGGTTTTCTTGGTTTTAATTGAAACCAAACCGAATTCTAATTTAGTGTATGGTTTGTTTTATCCATTCTATAATTGGTTTGGTTTGGTTTTGACTTTGAAAATTTTCAAACTGATGAACCTGAAAACCAAACCGATGAATACCTCTACCGAAAACATCACAAATCGCCTTTGCAGCTCTGATACCACTTGTGAGGAATCTCGATTCACGTTCCTTATCTAAGAGGAGGTTGGTTGTTCCCCGGTTTACTGATGTTATCACGTTCCTTATTCCTTTATCTAAGGGGCAGTCGGTTGTTAGTATTATTGCTCGTCTTTTTATTATATTTGGATTGAGCGTAATTCGAGGTTATTCGAGAAGCAGGTTTCTACCATTCAGTAAAATTTTCAAGTTATTACATCTATGGTTCGTCTGAAGCTGATTTCCTTCAAATTTAAGAAGTTGTCTACTCGGTCTCGTCTGCTGTTAGATCAATGGAAGATTCCAAGTTTTTGTATGGTCCACGAGGGGAGTACCAGGTAATAATTGTACTCTCTTTTCCTTTTCCAAGGTTTTTCCCTTGGGGTTTTTCTTGGGAAGGTTTTTTAAGGAGGCAAGTTTTCCTGGGTCGCTTGCTCCTCTTGTGTTGTTGCTGGAGGGCGAGAAGATCTTATTGGTTACAAGATTGCATCTTGTTAGTTTTAGCCGATGTAGCGTTATTCCTAGTGCCGTGATTTATGTAGCTAGCTAGGTTGTTGTGTGTTTATAGCTTGTCATACACGCTAGTTTATCAAGCTATTTAGCTTGAGGTTAATGTGGTACTTCAGCCATGTTTTATTTGTACTTAACTTTTTTTGATTAATATATTTTATGGAGTAAAACCCTTTACCTAAAAAAGGAATCTCGATTCACTATCTCAGGAGGTCGAGGAAGCTCGAAAAAAGAATAATCCATTTCTAGAGAGAAAAAGCTTTTCACAAATTTAAAGGTTTTTTTATTAAGAAGAATAAAAGAATGGAAAATACAATATTGAGCTTCACCCCTCTAATGTTGATTAGAGGGGAATTTATAGTGCTAACACAAGGCTACTTTATGCTAATTAAATTTCTAGCCCTTGTGTTTTAACTTACTAATAAACAAGTGCAATTCCTATAATGACACCACATTTTTAATCCTAACAATTAATGTATTATTGGGGATACATGTAATTCTCCCTTGTTATAATACTCTTCTCACTTATGGAATATATTTATAAATACTATACTTAGTTGTGTTTTCTATCGAATCTTATACACAATTAGTGGTTTTAGTTTTAAATTTATAAGTATGATCATAGTGCTTCTTAGTTCGGTGGTGCAACATAGGCTGTTAATCATCATTATAATGTTTGTTTTCATCGTGTCACGATCTCTAGTCTTGTTATCTCATACTTGTCAAAATAGTAGGTTCTACTGCTTTTCTTATTAGTTGAACTTATGTTTCACAAGTATTTTTTTGTGCGTTAAGTTGTTATCCTCTTTCTAGGTTGTAAATTTTAGTTGGGTAAATTAGTCTAGGTAATTTTCAAATAGTTTTTATCATATATTTACCTCACATTGTCGTGCATAATGCGAGTTTGACACTTTGAGTTGTATTATTTGGGGGTCTTGAAACATGCAAAAAAAATTACACGTATATTTAGAAAACATAATCCAAATTATACAACCCTAAACTAATTATTTAGCCACATAAGATGCATGTATGATGATCTATTATACATTAAATTCAGTAACACAAGAAAACGGTACAATACAAGCAACCACAGTCAGCGCGGTACAATGATACATAAAGTTATATTATACAATTTTTAGTGGTCTATTATTCATACAAGATTATCTAGGTTTTGTAGTCTATATGCTCCATGCCAGACCCAAACCTCGAGGATCCAAAAAGTTCTTGAGGTATACTAATAATCATCTTTTTCTTTATGAAATTTAATTTTATTAGTAAACAAGGGTGCCTTTTTGATCTAATTAGCTAAGTTAACTTTACTATTGAACCTTATCTAATGATAACATTTCTATTGAGGTAAAATTTTTACCTTTTTATTACCGTTAATAACTTTCAAATATGTTGACGTATAAGCCCATTAACAATTTGATGATGTGTCATTTTATACACTTTTTCAGGGTCATTTAACCCCTTAAATCATGCAAATATGCCCAGATTATGTGCTTAATCATTTGCTTTTGTGTTTTTTAGCACTTGGATGACATTTGGAGAATAAACACGTGACTTGGGCTCATTTGGAGAAGAAACGGACAAGACTACGACTCTACACAAAATCCTTTAAAGAAATCATGCATACAGAGCGTGGAGACGGCGTCGTGAGTTCCAAGCGACGACGTCACGATTTTTAAAGCGACGGCATCAGAACGTAGCCGACTTAAAGTGCCTCTAGAAGATTCAATGTGGCGACGGCGTCACGACTATAACACGACACCATCACACCGCTTTTCCTATATATACAAAACTGATTTTAGGATTTTATGTGTGTAACTTTTTGGGAGACGAACCCTAACTTTTATATTCGAGTTTGGCAGCTTTTTAGGCCGTCTTTAGGGCCTCAAAACCCTATTGTAATAGTCTTTAATCCATGTTTTAATCAAGTAAAGTTCATTTATCCCTTCAATCTTTCAGTATGTCTATGTATTGTTTGATTGATTTGTGTTCTTTACCTTCTTATAACATGCTAGACTAGATCCTTTAGTATTTACTTATGATTGCATGAAACTTAGATTGTAGATCCTTTTTATGTTACTTCTTGTGATGGATATGCACTTAGGCTTTAGAAAACTAGCCATAAGATATTAAATTGGCATAGACGTCTAGGGAAACGCGAGTGTGTATAAAGGATACCATCTGTAATAGTCTTCATACTACCTTACCCTTAATATGGTTGATCCCTCTTAAGTGTTTTAATGCATGTAATATACTCTTAGGGGCCTTGTAATAGTCTTCATACTACCTTACTTGTGCGTTGCCCTAACAGAATATTACGTAGACGGTTGATTCATGTAATTCATTCATGACTTAGGAAATACGTACACATATCATCACAAGTGTAACAAAGCAATGGGATTAGGAGAAACAATCTAAGGAGTAGTGCATGATTAAGTAAATACATTCGTTTACCATATAAGTTACCACCAAAGTAGTTTAGATATTAATTTAGTTTAATAAGATAAAACAAACCTACTTCTCAAACATATGATTTTACCTACTTTCTATAAAATAAAAATACAAAAAGAATCTTCTCTCAACCTCATAGACCTTTGTTAGATCTTGATCGAGCCTTCCCAACCTATTCCCCTAATGAACAATAACAACCCCCGAGTCTTACCTTACTACGCTACAACGGTTAGGTGCTCTGCCTAGGGAGTTGTAAAACTTCTTGTTGAAGTCCTATGACGACCGGATCACAATTACAAAGATATCCTTATTGTGTTAATCAATCGTAACGAAATTTGAAAGTTAGTTACCCATAAGGATAACAAAAAAGTAAGAATTTTCACTTTGAGAAATATGTAAAAGCTGAATTGTTGTTATACGTGTTTAACCTTTTAACTTTTCATTTCTCTATCAGAAACTCAATAGTATCATTTAATTCAACTATCAAGTACAATAAAACTTAACAATATCATTTAATTCAACTATAAAGTACTCCCTTATTCTATATACGAGGCATGCAGACCCGTGCGTTGCACACAGGTTGTGTCTAATTGTTACATTCTAAGTTGCATGAGTAAGTAGTTGACAAATGCATTATGGTAACACACAAAAGAAGAAGCTTAAGCTAAAATAAAAACGAAATAAAAAAATTGCACCAACAGCTGACATTTTGTTTACGGTTATCACTTGTGACTTTGTGAGTGCAAGTGAAATCAAAAATCTTACAATTTGCTAAGAAGACGACTGTAATGTTTTAGTAAGATCATGAAAGCAGACATTTGAACAGCTTTGATTCCTATCTAATTGATCTTCATGCAATCTCTTCTCTTACTCATAACAACATCAGCTTGTGCATACATACATGAAATATATGGTTGCATCTCAGTTCTGTTTGATGCAGGTAGCTTTATCAGGAAATTTTTAATGTCACACATCTCCCAAACGATGTCGTCAATCATCACTTTCCCTTGCTTAATCTGCTCACCTAAACTCTCCCAACAGCTATTGATATGTTCCACATTTCCCTCAATATGCAATTTGTTGAGAATCGTTTAGCCCATCTAGGATAATAATAACAATGATTGATAACACGCAGCGGAATAATAAAGAACACAATCAAAGTTATGAACAAGGTTTTCTTATTCATACTAATAATAAACTATAAACTAACTAATAAGCTAACTACTATACACACGCTTTGTTTGTGTGTCTAGACTCTCATTGGAGAAGTCTAACTATGAATGGATAATCAAACTATTCACCCTACCTCTCTTTATATACTAGAGAGGCTAGGGTTTACAAGAAAACCTTAGTCAAACATATCATAATGTTGATTTTGTAACTTCCAATCATCATTAATGTTTTAGTCAAAGTCCAACATATCATATTAATGTTGATTTTGTAACTTCCAATCAACATTAATGTTTTAGTCAAAGTCCAACATATCATATTAAGTCCTTCTTGTTTCATTTATCTTCATATAAGCATATGTAATTTTGTAATCATCAAATCTCAGATCCCAACACAATTCGTTCTCATTTACTGCAATTTGTTCCTCATACGGCTTTGCGTGGCTTTTTTCTTTGCTATTATATCTTGCGTAATACAATACACCCTGATGATATGAATTAGCTTCCTGTAAACAAAAAAAGCCATTATGTAATGTAAAAGAGGTTTAAACGATACACCGCTAGCTTTGTACCACTCACCTTTTTTTAGAAGTATTGATTAGTTATGTACTTAACGGTTATATTAAGAAGCTCAACTTTCATAACATCATCATGAGTAGCAGGTTTAGTAATTCACCAAAAACTAGACTCGTGATTCTATATAAGAAAACTTGATACATATTGTTTTTGAAGTCAAACAATGACTTGTATATTTAAATATAACATGGGGTTGCATCACAAACTCACATATGTATTTCAAACAGAAAGTAGAATTCAACTTTGATATATACGCTTTTGATTGTAATGGATTGAAAGCTTCTTTTTACACTTTTACAGAGCGCTTGGGAGCTTATTAAAATAGCTTCTCCACTTATTTTGTTATGATAATGCTACAGGGGAATTTAAAGTTGCTTGTTTTAACATGTTTAATTGCTTAAAAGTTTAGTAGGTCGGTACCCGCTTAACGTGCTCCTATAGGACATTGGCACTTATATAAGCAATCCCATACGTTCTTTAACAAACACTCTTGTTATTGGGATTGCGTTAGAGGGGCCTGCATTATGAAAACTCATAATCTATTGAAAAATGCAATCCCAAACATCCCCTAGGTGTATGACTGCATACAACTAAATAACTCAGGCTTATTAGCTAGCTTAAAAAATTTCAATAAGTTGTTTGGGAATGCCTTATCTGGGATAAAGCTTCAGCTAATAAGCCGCTTCAAACACTATCTTCTGAATTCTGTTTTGACACCACATAGGCTAATAACCTGTTTTTTAACTTATGAATAAGCATTGTTTGAGCTTTCCTAAACACCCCTCTAAACACACAAATATAAATAGCTTAAAAGCAGCAATATGTTAATATGACGATAAAATCATCAAAATCCTACACAAATGTCTCGTAAACTGCTATTTTTTGTGGTTTTCAAAATTTTCGAGACTATGCCTACTTTTTCAAGATTTTGTAAACATTTTTTTGATGTTACTTGCATATTTGCCACAAAAATAGGCAAAATCTCGAAAATCCCAAAACAATCTTAAAAATGTAGGTTAACCTCACAAATGTTGTAGAAAACTCGAACATGAAGGTAACATATTAGATATTCAAGTAAAATCACAAAAACTCTTAAGATGCATTATGTTTTGACAAGGTCTGCGAGATCTTTAGACCAACTTATTTGAAAAAACTTCAGCTTCTTTCAAATATGGGGTTTTTGTTTTCACCAAGGTCTGCAAGATCTTTGGACCATCTTATTTGAAAAAACTTCAGCTTCTTTCAAATATGAGGTGTTTGTTTAAGCTTATTAGCGGGTTCATAAGCTTATGCAGTTTTTCGTAATTCTCATGTATGTTGTCTCACGACCTATCTACCCTCGCTGCCCTGGTTTCTTCATAGACTGGGTGAATACCTTTTTAATAACTACTCGTATTAAATATGTACCATTACAAACTTTTAAAAATCATCCAATAAAAGGGCTAAAAATTTCTACATAGTCCTTATTTGCTAACCAAACGACTCTTACCGACACACGTTTGCTCAAGAAAGAACAAAAATTCAAACCGAAGTGCGAGAATCTATGCAGCAGAGTACCTCAGTTGCACCAAACAAAATACAATCTTTAGTCAGCCACTTCCAGTGCTTATAATAGTAATGTTTTACAGCTCAAACTTATAAAAAGCTGTAACAACTTACTGTTGCTATAAGTAACATAATCTAAAAATAAAAGATACATATTTAGGCCTAGATATATAAATGATACATAGTTAGGCCTGAATATAAAAGATACCTGGCTTTATTCTCCTTTATAATGGTTGCAATCTCTTCATCGAAAATACCTGCATCAATGGTTGCAATCGGTGCATCAATGTTATACCTGCATCAATGTTGTAACTCTAGGTATGCTTTCCTGAAACAAAAAACACAAAACCACCAAAACAAATTAAGGTATAATTAAAACGATCATTGTTTTTATCTCAATTTGTGTTCTTGAAACGAAAAGCACGAAACCACCAAAGAAGATATTCAGTGCTAAACCCATATTTCTTATTTTGTGCTAAACCCAGATGTAATTAAACCAAGCCGTAACCAAAAAGATATAAAAAGGTGATCTAACCTCATCTTGATCCGAATTTATCTTGCAATAATCTCTATTGATGTGATCAAATTGATTTTGTATGTTTGTTTTTTGGCGATATAAGAGGTGGGATAATGATGAGTTATGATGAATGAATGACCCGGGGATGATTTGATTCCTTGAGATGAAGGTTGTGTCATAATGAAGAGTTAGAATACATAGAGTCAAACACTAGATAAAAAAAAACACCTCCACACCATTATGAGCACATGCTTAACTTTTACTACAGTCCGTTATTAAATTAAGAGATTCTATCTTTTTAGTATTATATATAATAATATAATATATATTATATATATTAAAAATATAGATATAAATATATATATAAATATATAATATATATATATAATATATATAGAAGAGAGAGAGAGGAGAGATAGAGAGAGAAGTTGTTAGGATCAAATGAGTAATTTTCTTAAAATAAAAAGGATAAAAAGGAAACTATACCCGGCATATCCGAGATTCACAACTAAAATTAGATGCATCGACGAGCGAGCGCGACGAGAGCGAGATGCATTATAATGCACCATAATGTGTTTTCTAGCTTTTAATTAGATGCATATACGTACATTAGATGCATTCCATGATTTCTCTTGTTTTTTGTTCCTATACATGTGTCGAAATCATGTAAATCAATTTGCACCATCTACACATCAAATTAACTTTCAAAACTCAAAATGGTGCATCTATATGAATAGAAATGCATCTAATGTAAGTCGTTGTATCTCAAATGTGTGGTTTTTGCCACTTCTCACCACTTCTTATTTTAATTTACTTTTTACTGGATCCCTACTATATATATATATATATACACACACACACACACTTGTTGCAAAACCCGCTCGATGAGCGGGTATTGTGACAACCATGGCTTGAGCAGGTTAGTTAAACCGTTAGTGTTGACTTAGGTGCCTGTTGCAATGTATGATTTATGTGATTTTATGTGTTTATGTAGGTTTATATGTGTTTTTGAGGTATTGATAATCAATCTATTGAGTGTGATCATCTCAATGAGATTGGATTGGTGGTAAAATTGGTTAAGTTCATTTCGTTCACTTTTGAGTGACAAGGAAATGATTATTGAGATTCGAGCGTTTCTGTGTTAATTATGTAAGTATTTTTACGTATATGTATTTTTGTGTTAGTAGTCTAAGATAGGTTTATATTTTTAGTGGTAAGTTAAGAAAATGTAAAATTTATATTTTAGGAAAGTTAGGTTGAAAATGAAAAGTTAAAAGTTATTTTTAAAAGTCTAGTGAATTTCGTTTAAGCAAAAAGGTATAGTCAAATTAGTTAAGATTTTTATGAAAATTTAAAGAAATACAAGTAATTATGTAATTAATAAATAGAAAAAAATAAAAGGCCTAACCGGCCGAATAAAAGAAAAAAAGAAAAGAAAAAAAAAGAAGAGTTGTATTAGAAATCAAATTCTAAATAGGCTCTATCTAGGATTTCGTAGGAGGCTTAAAAATACAAAAACAAAGGATCCCTAGACCCTCATTTGTTCGGCCGAATTTTCCAAGAGAAGAAGAGAAAATTTTAGGGTTCTTGGTTAAGGTATTTTCTAATATTTGTTAAATTCTAATTATTTAATTTTCAATTAATGTAATTTAAACTTGATGGATTAGGGTTTATAAATTAGGGTTTATAAATTAGGGCTTTGATTTTTCTGGAAGTTTATAATGTTATAATAATTGTTTAATCATTGGTTTAATTGGTTACAAGATTTGATCATGCGTTAGGGTCTAGATCGCCCGAATTAGTTGTTTAATTCACTGCAGAATTTTAGGCAGTTTTGTAACGAGCATAACTCATTCATAAAAATTCAAATAAACAATTTACAACATACTGGAGATAACCTCAGAGAGTCTACTTTCCAGAAAAGTTGGCCTCGTGAGTTTTTATGGTCGGGAAGTGGGTCAAAGGGTCGTTACAAAATCAGTGTGTAAAACAGTGACGAATTTCAGTTTTGGTTTTGATTTTTCTAAAAATACTTAGACATCTAGTTAGAGGCTAAAAATCACGTGGAAGTTAGTTTATATATTGTGTGTGACCCCTGAATTTTTTCTAAGTATGAAAGGAGGTCTAAAGTGGTCAGCTAGTGCCATACTTTTAGGAGGTCAGATTCTAGACGAATTTTGGACACTTTGGATTAATGAATTTCTAAAGGGTATTTGTAAAAGGGTAATGGCTTTGGGAGATCTATGAGAGGTTCATAGGACATATATGTAGCATGGTGAATTTTGGTTTGAATTGTGGAAGTGTTTAAGTGGTACGTTTAGGACGCGTAAGTGAGTATAAAATTCTGCTCAAAACCAGAAAATATAAAGTGTAGCAGTGAAGTGTAAATGGCATATGTAGGAGTTGGAAAAGGTTTAAATCAAGTATAGAATTATGGTAGATAGCTTAGATATCCATCATAGTTGAGGTTACATCATATTGGGTTGAATGCCTAATTGATGGTAGCGTATTGTGTGTTTAATTGTTTAGATTATCCGTGAAGTGTTTGTGAAGCTTTTGTTGGATTCTTTTGGGAAGCTAAGCATCAGGTGAGTTTTATAGTCCCACTTTTAATGTTTTACATTGGGATGGAAATGATGCAAAGATGTTTTGGATGTGTTTAATCGCTGCGATTATGTGGTTTTACTTGAGGCATAAACGTTTATGTGGTTATTATAGGTGATATGCTTAATGTTATTGTGATTGCTGTGTGATTCCGGTTAGAGGGTAGTGCTTCTACTTATTCCAGATCTAATTAGAGGATTGAAATAAGATCCCATTTCTATGTGATTTTGGTTGGAGGGTGGTGAATCTACTCATTCCAAATCTAACTGGAGGGTTGAAATAATGCTCCATACTGTGTGATTCCGATCGAAGGGTAATGGATTACCCCAGGCTTTGTTATATGGATCGTGGGCACGTTATGTCTCGTTGTGATTGATTGTGAGTTGTATGATAGCCTATGTGATAGCTAGATTAATTTTTTTTGCCATGATATGTTATGTTAATCGCAACAAATTGTTTTTGTTTTTTTTAAGGATTGATTTTTGTGTCTTAAACTTATGACTCTCACCAACCATTGTGTTGACGTTTTTAAGCATCATTTTCAGGTGAGGTTCATGAGGATATTAAAGCTAAGAGAAGTGGCTAGAATAACAGCTAGGATTACATTGGAGTTCGCTCTTGAGTTTATTTATGTTTTCTGTTTGAATTAATGTGTTAGCATGAATTGTTTGGATTATGTTATGCATGTCATTTATTGACGAGATATTTTTCTCATTAATAAAGACACCATTAGGTTTTGGGTATTGTTATGACACTTTGTGTCTTTGCTTTACTTTAGTTTTCATTTTAGTATTCTCTATATAGACACCATGTGTTGTGATGATATCCATTCTTGTTTACGCCTCGCGTTTCCGCATTGGCGGGGTGTGACAGGTATGACTTGTGATTATTGTTTTCATATTTATCTTTGGTTAAATATTTATAAAAAAATCTTTATTATACAAAGATTTTAACGCTTGTCAATTATTTTATTGTTTTAAAAGTAATTGTATAGAATTTGTATTGAGTTTATTGAAAATTGTACATGACAAAACATTAAAAGACTTGTAAATTAAGTAATAAAAAATAGAAGTTATCAGTTTTTAAACGTTGTTGTTAATTTTTTATTTTTTAAAAAATGTTTTTTAAGAAGAACTTGTATATAAAAGGATGTATATATCAAATTTAAATAGTTGCAGTTTTTATCAATTGGTAGGTATGTTTTTTGGTATGATTATGATCGTATCTTTGAGTATAACACTCGATTATGTTTGCGGTTCCATAACCATTAACAATACTCTTAAATCTAGATTAATTTTTTTTATCTTTGAGAAGTTTATATTTGTAACGAATCTAAAAATACATAGGTACTACCATTATATGTAATTGATAAGTAATAGTTCTTAAGATCTTTAAAGTGTTAATTTTTGTGGAAATACTAGTTCACTATGTAGAAGCTCACATGATATTTGAAATCCAATTTACTTTGTATTTATATTGAGCAAAATCAAAGCAAACATTTTTTTATTTCTATGTTTACCATAGCTTCATAACCCGCCCAATGGGCGAGCTATCTTAATAATAATATTACTTGACAAATATTGATAGTACGTACATATAAATAACGAATAATGGCAAATACGAATAGTACATACATAAATATTGCCCCTCAATGAACTAATAATATTAATGAAGATAAAGATAGTAATTTATAAATTTGATTATCTCATAACAAAAAAAATCATAAAAAAGTTTGTAATGAGTGAAATAAATAAAAGAAAAAGTGTAAAACTATATTGTATTGGTTGAAGATTAAACAGTGTAAAACCATGTAGAGGCGGCATTGTAATTTGTTTGCCAAGAGCCCAAGATAGTCTATATAAAATGAGATGCAAAAATGGCAATATTTAAGATAGCCATCGTTCACATATATGCAATAATATCAATAGAACAAGCATATACAAATAGTCTTGGTATTTAGTCGTGTCTCGGACTAGAATGAGATATTTGTAAATTGATGAGGTGTCATTTTATACAGTATTTCAGGGTCATTTAACCCCCTAAATCATGCAAATATGTCCAGATTATGTGCTTAATCGTTTGTTTTCAGGTTTTTAGCACTTGGATGACATTTGGAGGAAATACACGTGACTTTGGCTCATTTGGAGAAGAAACAAACAAGATTACAGACCTACACCAATTCTATGAAGAAATATTGTTTACAGAGCGTAGAGACGGCGTCGCATGCATAAAGCGACGCCATCGTGATCTATCCAGTGACGGTGTCAGAGATCTAGTGATGGCGTCAGGACATGGCCGACTTAAAGTGGATCTAGAACCATCTCGTGGCGACGGCGTTAGGAGTATAAAGCGGTGCCGTCGCAATGATATCTCTATATATACTAAACCGATTTTAGGGTTTCAAGTGTGTAACTTTGTATAACTTTAGGGAGACAAACCCTAGTATTTGTAGTAGCTTCATAGGTCATTTTTAGGGCCTCAAAACTCTATTTTACTACCTTGGATCCATGTTTTAAGTCAAGTAAGGTTATTTATCATTCATCATTTAATATGTCTATATGTTGTGTGATTGATTTATCTTCTTGCTTTCATTATAACATGCGAGGCTAAACCCTTCTTTATATTTGCTTATGATTGCATGAAAGTTGGATTATAGATCCTATTACTGTTGCTTCTTGTTGATGAATGTGCTTGTTAGACTTTAGAAAACCAGCTTTTGTCTGTATCGTTGTAGCCACGTCTAGGGAAACGCGAGTGCGTAGAAAGGATACCATCGCGTAACAGTCTTCATATTATCTTACCCCCTTATATGGTTGATCCCTCTTAAGATATTTCACATGCATTTAATATACTCTTAGGGGCCGTGTAATAGTCTCCATACTACCTTACTTGTGTGTTGCCTTAACGGAATATTAAATAGACGGCGGGTTCGTGTAATCCGTTCATAACCTAGAAAATACTTACACAAATCATCACAAGTGTGACAAGGCAACATGATTAGGAAAAGCAATCTGATAAGTAATTCATGATTAAGTAAATACATTCAATTATCATAAAGTTATCACCAATAGATTCGATATTAGCTTAGTTAATAGTTAAACAAACCAACCTCTCAAACCATAGATTTACTTGCTTTCTATAAAATATAAAAACACAAAAAGAATCTTCTCTCAACCCTTAGAATTTTGTTAGACCGTGATCAGGCCTTCCCAACCTATTTCCCTAGAGAACAATAACAACCCCCGAGTCTTGCCTATACTACTACTACTACAATGGTTAGGTGCTCTGCCTAGGGAGTTGTAAAACATTGTGTAGAAGTCCTACGATGACCGCATCAAGTTTTTGGCGACGTTGTATGGGGAATAGTTAGGTTTTGATCATTGTTTAACTTAGTTCTACTCGCTTAAATCCTTTCAAGTGAGATTTTAATTATGCATATTAGCTTTCTCGTAGTCTATCTTTTTTTTGTGTTATCTGTTTCATAATCCATTCTCGTCAACCTCCATGAGAGACAAGAATCATATCCGTACTCTTGGAGACTACTGCAAACCTAGCCACGAGGGCTACAGGAATACCATCGTGCTCCCCGTAGGGAACAACGTGGTACCTCTTCGATCCGACACCATCCGGTTGGTGCAAAACGGATGTTTATTCCACGGACTTCGGTCCGAGGATCCGAACCAACACCTCAAGTATTTCTTAAAACTTGTGGACTCACTTGACCTTGACTGTGAAAACAGGGAAAGAACATGTCTGCATTTATTTCAATTTTCCCTTCGCGATCAAGCTAGCAATTGGCTTAAACGTCTTCCAGTAGGATTCATCACCACATAGGAGGATCTTACTACTCGTTTCCTTGCTCAATTCTTTCCATCGGGAAGAACCACAAAACTCCGCAATGATATCCTGATGTTCCAACAACATCATGGAGAATCTTTATTTGAAGCATGGGCTTGTTTTAAGGACTTACTACAAAAAGTCCCTCATCATGGCATCGACATTTGGCTCCTAAGTCCAAAATTTTTATGATCATGTCAATCCCGTCACAAGACGAACCATTGACCAATTGGCCGGTGGTAAGCTTCGTGACCGAAATGCTAAAGAATCCTGGACATTATTAGAGGACCTCACCCTCTATGACAATGAAAGTTGAAATGACCCAAGGGATCTCGCTAAGCCGGTCAAGGCAATCACTTTGCCTCAAGATGTCCTGAGTACATTCGACCACCGTCTAATCGAGCTCGAAAATCAAGTCTAACGCTTGATGGAAGCTCATCTTACTCCGACACAACCTACTAAAGTGAACAAAATCACTACCTTATGTGAGATCTGCAGTGGTCCCCACGACACTCCGTATTGCATGGAAGATCCTGAACAAGCCTTTGTTGAATATGCATCCTCGCGTACTAATGAAGCGGGAGGTAAGTGGTACACTTTTAAGCCTGAGCAAAACAATCTTGGTGACACCTACAATCTATCATGGAAAAATCACCCAAACCTTAGGTGGAGACAACCCTAAAATTCCAAAAATAAATTTTCAAACCCACCTAACCGATTCCAACCCAACGGTCCAATCCCAAACCGTTCCTTCAACAACAATCCTCGAAGCTTTAACAATCAATCAAGTCTAGAAGGATTGGTATCCAACTTCATGGCATCTCAAGACACTAGATTATCCAAGTTTGAAGCCGATTTCAAACAACAACAAAGCGACATGACCAACAAAATCGACACGGTATTGAAGGCCATCACCGATCAAATAGCGGAAGCACTATCTAGCGACACGGTTAAGAACCCGAAACTGAGTACTTCCCCAGTTTTGTCTGCTTGTTATTACCCAAAAATAGATCACCAATGCTCATCACACCCCTCCACTTCAATCAATGCCATCAAAACATTTTCCACGGAGGCAAACATTTCCTAGACAAGCCAACTGCAAATAGGGATGGGGATTGGAACGCAAAAACTAGAAGAACCTGAACCAACTCTTGAAGATGAATTCCAGGATTTGCATCTCAACCTACTGGTTCTTGAAGTCCTAGCTCACGCTCCAATCTATAACGCAATATTGGATAAATACATGGAAAACTTAGAACTAGGCAAAAACAAATCAGCATTTGTCCAATGCGAAGTATCTGCCAAGATGGAAGACCCCGAGCTATTCACTCTACCATGTAGATTAGGAGACTCAAAGCCTTTCGACACCTTAGTTGATTTAGGATCATGTGTGAATATAATCCCATTATACCTCTTCAAAAAGCTTAACATCAGATTATTAGAAGAGACTGACCATATCTTTGGGTTGGCTGACGGAACCAAATCTTACCCAGTAGGAATTGTCAAAGACATAGAAGTCCACATAGGAAAACTGAAACTATTAAATGATTTCTACGTGATCGACATGAAGAAAGACCCTGAAACCTCTTTGCTTGTAGGAAGAGGATTCCTTGCAACCGCTAATGTCGTTATAGACTGTAGGATGGCCAAGATAGCAGTAGGAGAAGGAATCACTAGGTCGGTATTCGGTGTAAAAGGAGTGGATTTAGGTGAGGAAGAAGTACCATATTAGACCACGCTTGGAAAAAAGGAATCATACAAACCACGTCCTAGCTCGGATGGAGTAGGCGCACAAATTCCTTACTATGCCAGGAGAGACTTCTTAGACTGCCATTTGCTCGGATAGTGGGAAATTGCTAGAGATGCTGAGATCAATCCTTTTAAGGATGTTCTTGTGTTTAGAAGAATGGTTGAATTTCTAGGAGACATACCCATAAACCTTAAGAGTAACATGTGGGAATCAGAGGACTTAATTAACAACCCAATAAACTAGAACAAACCACTCAAGAACGGAGATGGAGCATGGCATGCCAAGATTAAACTGATTGACCCAGCCGGAGAAGAGTTTACCAAAACCCTGCAATCAATCCCACCACTAGGAAGCTCTCCGAAAGAGAAAGTCCAAGGGAAATCATCGACTTGGACCACTCCTACGACACTTGACGTGTGACTTCGAGTCTAGCTACAAGACTCGTAAATAAAGAAAAGTACTTTTTGGGAGGCAACCCAATATTTACTTTTCTCGCATTTAGGAGTGTCTTGAGTTTTAATTCTTTATTGTTTGTTTTTATTATATTTGAATTATTTTGTAATCATGTTTTGTTTGTTTATACCTTCGTCTTATTTGCAATCAAAGGTATTTTGCAACAAAATAAGTGTAGGAGAAATATTCGATTTTAAGAACCCAATTTAAACATTTAAAATAAATTGTTAAGATTAATTCGCGTCAGTTTCGAGTTATATGATTGTTATGATTAACTCCAGGTTTTTATGCAGTGTTTTCTTCAGATTTGACTAATAAAATAGCGTGCAGGAAATTTCTCATTAAAAACGAAGAAGAAATTTTCACAGACGCTGTATACGGCGTCGTCGCGTCTCTAGTTATGTAAAAATTCAAAATTTTCAAGTATTTGTGAAATATAAAATGTGCAATATTTAAAATTTGTAATTCTTTTGTAAACCTGCATAAACCTATAATTATATCATTACTCTCATCCTATCTTTACTGCTTTTATAGAGTCGAAACCCTAAACTCTCATTGTATATTTATCTATCCCGCCGATTTTATGCTTGGTATAGTTGTTAGTGTCTTTGATTACAGGTTATATTTGACAAGAAGTTTGGAAGATCTTAGGATGTTTTCATTGGATGATTTTTGGAGGACGATTTAACCTGTTATCGCATGTTTCTTCTCCATTATTGAGCAAACAACAGGAGTACTAGTTTCTTTTACTTGTTTTCTAATCCCTTTATTCGTTTTTACGGGTACTTCTATAGAACATTGGGGACAATGTTCAACTTAAGTGTAGGAGAAAATAAACCTTAAAAATTATTCCTTTATTTTCCATTTGCTTTGTTCCTTAAAATGATGAGTAATATATCGAAACATAGCATAAAAAGGTAATTTTGACCAAAATTTAAAATTTTTTATGACACATACCGACGAAAACTAAGTATTAATAGCGTCTCATGGATAAGAATGTGTATGACTAGCACAAAAACTCTCAAAATTCCACCCAAACATGTAAGGTTTGTAACACCACCAAAATCACAACAACGCAGCGGAATACCACTTTGGGGTGCTATTTCATAGTATAAAGTACAAGTTACAGAAAACGACCTCAAAAGAGACGTTAATAAAATATCACATTCAGTTAAAATTTCAGAGTAAAATCAGGTCCCAATAATTTATGATTTAATAAGATTACAAGATTTCAAGCGTGAATCATTTTGTATATTTAAAGTTAAAAGTTATCGAATATGGAGAAAACTGAGTCCTTGAGTTTTGTTGATATTCACGCGTCTCGAATGCTCCCAATGCTCAGCTAGCAAAATAATAACCTGAGAAAATACATGCAAAAACGTCAACAATAATGTTGGTGAATTCATAGGTTTAAATAAAAACAGTATTGAAATAAATCAAGTGATATATCAGTAAGAAAAAGTAGCATTACAATATTTAAAAGTATTAATTCTGAAATTTAAGTAGTGATTCAATAAATCAAGTAATGTTTAGAAGTGGACCACAAGATTTAAGTAATGTAGACAAGAGAAACAAATTTACCAAGTCTAAATGGAATATATATTATTGCGCTAAGCTCATGACACCGACACCTTAACAAGATTTTTGCCCCAATAAAAGTAGGGTATACTGCTAATAACCCCAAGGATACCTCAAATGTTAAGTGCGACACATGGTTATCTAAAAACCATAAAGTCTAGAAAAGCAGACAGGGATTGTCAGTCCCGATAGATCAATCCACAACATTCGCTCTCACTACAATAGCAACTGACGGTTCATGATAAACAGGGGACTTAAGTAGCAGAGAAAGGACTTAGGCAATAATATTCATGCAATAATCCGGATAGCATACAATTTGAAAAGCACTTGTGTCTAAAGTAAAACAAGTAATATGTTCAAAACTCACGGTTTTCATATATAGGAATTTAATGATCTCAAATGATGTAGTAAACAAAAAAATCAAGCTTTAGTAAATTCATGAGTAAACAACCAGGTATTAAAAGTTATGTAATAAGCAAGTAAAAGCTTTAGTAAAAAATAGTCATGTAACTCTTAAGTAGTAAAAATCAATAAGTTGGCTTAGTAAAACGAGCATGTATTCTCACCCCAAAAACAGTTTATGGAAACCATTAGAAAAGAAAAGGGTGGGGCTATGAACTCACCGAGAATAGAAGATGTGATCAAGATATCCAAACAAGGATAGAAACGAACGCCGATAATCAACCGCGACCTATTAATAAAAATAAGATGCGATTGATACACGAACTATATAAACTACGCAACTTAATGTACATATATTTAATGTGCATGAAGAATGATACTTTGGAATCCATGGACTACATCACTTAATGTTTCTATTGATTATACATTTTCTAAAATTTTATCCGTTTTTAGCTAAACGATCGGCCTTCTTAATGGAACGCTAAATGGTTAAACTAGTCGATCTCCCTCCATATTAAGTTACCCTTATATGTTATGCAACTACCATATTCAACACATAAACCCATTAGCTAAGTTAAATCTTTTATGAAAGACACATCAATGACATTTGTTCTAAAACAGGGTCTGCTGGACTTTGCAAAAGTTTGCACTATCTGACCTATCTAAACCTTACAGAAAATTATAGAAATTCAGGGATAGTCCATACATATTTGGAGATGCTACTGTTTAAAATTTCGTCGAAAACTATTAAGTTTTGACCCGCCCTGCACTCAGCTCTTTACATCAAATTTCGGACAGCAAACACAGTTTTGAACTTAATCTTGTACAATGGGTTTGACTCACTTTTTACATTGAAAATCGACGAGGATAGTAGTTGGGAAATTTGGACTTCAAAGCCACTTAATCATAGGGGTCCTGTAAAATCAGAATTGCTTTTGGCATGAACAAGTTACATTACTAGTAAAAAGGACTAAAATTATGCACAAAAACAACGTGTGCAGAATTTTGCCGAAACAATTTCTCAACTTCAAATCGCCATATCTTTTTCGTTTTTAAGAGTTGGAAGCTCAAATTTTTTACCATACGTTCATTATAACAACTGCCACCACATTAATCTCTTAAATCTTAGAAAAAAAATTTGTTTTTTTTTTTTAAAAAAATTTACAATACGCTTCATCTCGACTGAATAAAGCCTAAACTTTCTGGTCTAATTGAGGGTTATAAAACCCTATCAAATCTCCAAACTTTCGCCACAAACATGTTTTCAATAATCTCAAACTAACCTAATACATCTATTAACTCACTAATCTCGCCAACAATATAATGATCATAACTTCTAATTTATTTCATGGATTCTCAAACATAAAGATAGCTACATGCAATATGTATAAAAATTAAATCAAGCAAGAAGGTAAACAAGATGCTTACAATGCTAAATAAAAAGAAGGAAAACCAACACTATCAAACCCTTGTGGATTTGATTTCTGGCCGAACACCACATCCCCAAAAACATTGATCCGAACAGATTTTTGTTGCACCAAAAACTTGATTAAACACTTATAATCCAACCCTTGATACTTTAATTGCACCCAATTAGATTAAAAACCCAATAATCAAAAGTTTATTAAAATCATGAACTTCTTAATACTTGATACATGATGAATTTTAATGGAAAAGAATGATTAGGGTTTAGTTTATAGTTGATTTAGGATAATAAAAGAGGGATTGGGTGAAGATTTGAGGATGATGGTGATTGGTTTTTCTGCTTGGTCGTCGAACAGGAGGAGAAAAAGGGGGAATCAGGCGTGCTCTTGGTTATATGTGAAGCATAGGAGTTCTAAAAGGAAGGAGCCTTATATATAATTATATCTGATATCCCTTCCTAGATTATATCGATATATATATATATATATATATATATATATATATAAATATAATAAGGGTGTTTATTAGAGCCTAATAACCGGCCCCCTCTTTGGGGTGGGCTTGGTTGGGTTTTTTGTTTGGTAAATTTTTATATTACTTTGTTTCCGGGCCCAATAACTTATTTAACTCGTTATTTGTTATAAAAATCATGATTTTTGACGCGGTTTCGGCCAAACACGAATAAAAGATGAAAAATAATAAAAATAAAATAAAATAAGCTCTCATGGCTAAAATATGAGATTTGTTGATTTCTCGATCGATAACGGATAACTTCCAAATATAAAATTCGCGAAAGATTTAAATGACAATTTTAATAAAAATCTACTAAAATACTAAAACTAATTCTATAAAAATTTTGAATTAATATTAATCTCGAATAAAATCCGTGACCTTAAATTCAAGGGGTTTTTACATTTGCCAGGAATGTAGGGCCCGCAAGGAACAAAGAGGGACAGTTCAAATATTCAAGGACAACACTAGGGAAGCAAGGAAAACAATGAAGAAACATCTTCAAAGGCTAATGTTGGCTATAGAGTGTGTAGGTTTGACCTAGAAATTATATGGGAGCAGAAGAAACAGGTCTCAGGACAAACACGAACTCTAATGGCGTTTTCAGACCTCTGAGGTATACATGATAAAACTTGCTATGAAACTGTATGAAATACTATGGAACTCTTAAGAAACAGTGTGATGAATTTAATTGTTAAGCTAATTCAAAAACTAAATTTATAGCAGCTACTTATAAAAGAGGTTTAGCAACTGTAGAAGAACAACTTATCACATAAAGAAAAAATGAGGTTCTTTTTAGTGAAGAAGTTGCAGGTCTTAAAAGGGAAGTAGCTTGCAAAGACTATGAAATAAATATGCTTAAAAGTGAGTTTGAAAAAGTTAAGCAAGAAAAAGAGGGCATTGAATTTAAAATTGAGAAATTTGATAATGGCTCAAAGAGCCTAAACAAGTTGTTAGAGAGTCAGATAACTGACAAAATTAAAAAGGGTTTAGGGTATAATGTTGTTCCTCCATCCCATCCTTTAATCTATAATCGACGTAAAAATCTTGATTTGTCTTATTCTGGTCTTAATGAATTCAAAGACCCTGAATTCAAAAGTTATGGTTTTGAGGATAGCTAAGCAAGGTCTAACATTGTTTGTGAATAAAAAAGCAGATGCTTGTAGGAAAATTATGCGATGGTCTTGGTAAAAAGAATAAGTATTAGAAGAACACAAGTTGCTTTGTTGAGTTCTTCACTTAATGTTATAAAGAAATGTTTTTATGATAAAAAAGATAGAGTTTGGTCAAACCTAAAAATCATGAAAAACCCAGTTAAAAAGTCGTCATGTATCTGAGATTGTATAGATCACAAAGTCCTAGGGGAAATCAAAGAAACTGGAATGGACAGATGTCGCCAAATCACAGGAGAGACTTTTGTGATGCATAACAAAGCTTGCTTCATTTGTGGGAGTTTTGATCATGTGCAGGCTCATTGTAAATACCATCAAAGGGAAAGGATGGTATATGGGAATAATTATAACAAGGTGAACTACAAATATACTACCAACAGGACTCACCCTAATGCGCAAAGGAACATGGTTCCAATAGAGACAGGTTTTAATGAAAACTGGTTCTAAAACCATTTAATACTGCCAGGTAGTTAATACTGTCATCTCAGACTATAGTTTTTAATGCTAAACCAATGTCACATTTTTCAAAATTAGCACAATCAACTGTAAGAAGGCCCTATCAATCAAAAAACAGCATTAACTAACAAAATATTTACCCAAAAAAATAATACTGCCAAGGCAAAAGCAGTTAATACTGCTAGGCCAAAAGCAGTTAATACTGCTAGGCATGTCAAAAGAGGTCGGGACACCAAGATATCTCAGTCTAGTGGTCCCCCTGTAAAGGTTGGTGATGAGGTTGTCCATAAGGAGTTGGGTGACAGAATGGAAAAGGCTGTCACTACTGCTTCTAGCTTAGAAGCAGAGCAGGACATTGGTAACATCAATAGGACCCTATCCTATTGGAAAATTAATGAGCTATGGTCCTTAAGGAACCAGTTCAGGTTGTGGTTCCATGGTGCCAAGATACCATATGGGGGGTGTAGATGCTCAAACTAGGTTTGAGACTACATCTAAATAATCCAATGATCCACCTCTCTTAAGAGTTCACACACTTGGAAGTGGAGAGGACAGTATGAAACTTATGGAATTGATGGCACATTGTACAAAATTGTCTGCATTGGTGAGCTCAAAAGAATAGAGAGACCACCCTAACCCTCCTACGACGCGCAACCCCGCTTGGACCGCGCATGACCCCGCCCCACCCCACCCCTAATCCCTATAAAGAGCTAGCCCTTTCACCATATGCTGATTAGCCCCATTTTCAACTTGTAATTATGGTAAGGTTAAAATATGAAGCTCCAGATTTCATAATCAAGTTTCTCAAAATGATCCAAGTATGACTTAAAGTACCTGTCTGATGAATCAGAATAGATAATGGAACTGAATTTGTTAATCAAACTTTACGTGAATATTATGAGAAGGTTGGCATCTCTCATGAAACATCTGTTGCTCGGTCTCTACATCAAAATGGTGTCGTTGAAAGACGTAATCGTACGCTGATTGAAGCTGCCCGGACAATGTTGATTTATACAAAAGCTTCATTATTCTTATGGGCAGAAGCAGTTGCTACCGCATGTTACACCCAAAATCGTTCCATCATACGTCTTCGTCACGGCAAAACACCATATGAGCTTTTACATGACAAACTTCCTGACTTATCATTTTTCCACGTATTTGGTGCACTTTGTTATCCAACAAATGACAGTGAGAACTTGCGTAAGTTACAACCGAAAGCTGATATTGGTATTTTCATTGGATACGCACCCACAAAGAAAGCATTTTGAATTTACAACCGACGTACCAGAGGAATCATTAAAACAATTCATGTAGATTTTGATGAGCTGACAGCAATGGCTTCTAAACACAGTAGTTCAGGACCCGCACTTCATGAAAGGACTCCTGCAATAATCAGTTTAGGACTCGTGCCAAACCCTTCTCCTTCAACATCGTCTGTACCACCTTCAAGAACTGATTAGGATATTTTGTTTCAACCGCTATTTGATGAATTACTCAATCCTCTACCTAGTGTTGATCACCCAACCCCAAAAGTTAATTGCTCAATTGCTGAAGTAGGTTGCTACTAGAACCGCTTGACATCAAAACGGTTCCACCCTCCTCAACAATAGTTGACCAAGATGCACCATCACCTAGTAACTCTCAAACAACCCCCGAAACTCAATCTCCAATCATTCCTAACGATGTTGAAGAAAACAATCATGACTTAGATGTTGCATACATGAATAACGATCCGTTCTTTGGTATTCCCATTCTAGAAAACGATTTTGAATCATTGCCCTAAACACCCAGGTCAGAAATTTAAAGATCCTCCTTTTGAAGAGGAAATTCTCTCTTTTATTACAGAGCTTGGACACACTGGTGAGAATAGGTTTTATCTGATGTCAATGTTAATCACATGCATCAACCATGGAGATCATTTGCTGCCATCATTAATAAGTGTCTAAGTGGAAAAACTACTGCTCTAGAAAGTCTTTGCTTGTCACGTGCTCAAATCCTTTGGGGCATGTATCATAACATGAATGTTGATTATGTCTACCTGCTGTGGGGAGACTTGGTGTATCAAGTGGAGAACAAGAACTCTAAGAAGAACAATGACATGTATTATCCATGATTCACAAAAGTCATTGTAGACTACTTCATGGCAAAGGATCTGTCAATACCAAGGAGAAACAAGATGTTTTGGCACACTACCAGGGATGACCCCATGTTCACCAAAATAAGAGTTATCTCTAAAGATCAGGACACAAGATATTCGGATTGTTATTCTTCTCAAAACTTAATCAACCAAGGCCATGTTGGGGAGATCCGAAAGCTTACAAGACTTATCATAAATGATGCTGCTGGTGAGAAGATTCCAAAACCTAAGTATGTAAAGAATAAAGCTGATCCTGAATCATCTCCCAAGAAGAAGTCTGTTTTAAGCTTTAAAGGAAAAAAAGAATCAAGGATTTCAACATAAAGGTGACTAAACTGTCAAGAGGAAGGCAAACCGAGCAACAACGTCAAAAGTAAAAGCGTTAAATGTGCTATCTGAGGTTGGCATTGTTGAGGCTAAACAGATAAGTGGCCACCAAAAGAAGATTTGATGCAGACTCACGGCTCTTACACCAGCGGTTAAGGTGCAGATTAAGGAACTTAGGTGTTATACAGGGGTTTTTGATTTGTACCTACGTTTATAACTATGATGATTGAGCAGATTTTTGGAAAGTCCAGTGACGAAGACGATGATGATGAAGTGAATGTGAGTGAAGATGATGATAATTAAAATGATGACGATGCTGATAATGAAGATGATAATGAAGTGAATGTGAGTGAAGATGATGATAATCAAAATGATGACGATACTGATAATTAAGATGATGATGAAGTGAATGTGAGTGAAGATATTGATGATATGAATGATGACAATGCTGATAATGAAGGTGATGATGATCAAGATGATGACAATGAACAGACTAAATCCGACAATGATGGTGACGACCTTGTTCATCCCAAGTTGTCTACTTTTGATGAAAAAGAAAGACAAGATGAAGAAGATAAAGAAGAAGAGTGGTCTGATGATGAAGCATATGATGACGAAACTCAAAGAGTCAATGTTGAGGGAGAAGAACTAGATGAAGAAGAGACAAATGAAGAAGACGAAGTGAATGAATTAACAGGGAAGTGAACGTCAATCTGGAAGGAAGAGATAATGAAATGACAAATGCTCCACAAACTAATATTCAAGGTACTCAAGTAACAGAAGATACTCATGTGATAATAACAGCTGCCACTCTTAAAGTTCAACAGCAGAGTTCTTCTGTATCATCAAGCTTCATTTCAAACATGTTGAACCCTAATCCGGATACAGGTATTGACTCCATTCTTAATCTGAACACTGAGTCAAACTCTCTCTGGTAGATGTTCCTGTCTCCTCATGATGTTGAAATGCTCCTTCATATTAAACAACCAATTCCTCCACCACCCATTTCCTTTATTCATCCTTTCCTTAAACAACAAACACCTGTTTCAACACCAACAATTGCTCCAAGTACCTCCCTACAAAATCACCCAACCTTTGGTTCCTTGTTCAAGTTGCTCCGAAGCATACCCCATAAGAGCAAGTTGCTCAAAAATTTCAGAATTAGGTAGTGAACTAATACCATCAGCATCTTCTAACTTGAGATGTCTTCTAAGAGATGCTTCAGTAATAGTCTTGAGTTGGCCATCTATGGTTGTAGTTATTTCCACTTCTCCATCTACAAGTGTGCTTGTAGAAGCAGTTTGCCAAAACTATTGAATGAGTAAAGTATAGATAGTAGGATTTTCAGTTAGAGCAAACTTTATGTGACTTGTGTTGAGGAAATCTACTATCTGTTGGAAAATCTTCACTTTCCTTCTTGTTTGGCGTAAGGAAGCGACAATGTTGTGGGTATTACAAGAATTCCAAATTAGCCCTGATTGGTGAAGGTTATGATAAGGGTTCTGGTTTAATGTTAGTTGACTGAGAATATAAGAGTTTGGTAAGTTTAATGAAATTATGTTAGAGAGCACTTTGGTTTGATTGACCGACTTAATAAAATTGAATATTTTTCTCAAAGAAACCTTATAAGAGAAAGAAATATCAATAATTTTCCAAATCATAGACCCCTATAAGCAAGTTGTTGGCAAAAATATCTCAGTGACTATTAATTAATTAAGAAAATTCTGTTATACCTCAACACGTACTAACGATTCACACACCGTAGTAATTTTAGCCTAATAGTATAACTTTAGCCTAAGCCATTTAACTTTACCCAACTGTGATTAAGATATGTCTGGCAGTCAGTACTAACGTAATACTAGCAGTATTAAGTTTCTGCCTAGCAGTATAAACACCAATGCTGTTTCCAACAAGCATTTCCATCATAAATTTAGATTCTCACAAGCTCTCTTTCTGTTTTTCATATTACAATTTCTCTCATTTCTTTTTCTTATTGAATACTCCTCTGTAGATTTCTATACTCACATCTCTCGTTCTATTTTTTTTAAAGCTCACTGGAATCTTCTCATTTCTTTGGACTCCCAAATCACTTCTTTCTGTTTTTATATCATAAATTATCCATTCTTTTGAGCTCACCAATGCAGTCAATTTTTGTACAATGTGCATCTTATTCTATAAGTTTCATACTGTCCTCTCCACTTCTAAGTGTGTGAACTCTTGAGAGAGGTGGATCATTGGACTATTTAGATGTAGTCTCAAACCTAGTTTGAGCATCTTACACCCCCATATTTTGGTATCTTGGCACCTGGAACCACTACCTGAACTGGTTCCTTAAGGACTTAGCTCATTAAGTGTTGCCATGGATTGGGTCCTATTGATGTTACCAATGTCCTGCTCTGCTTCTAAGCTAGAAGCAGTAGTGACAGCCTTTTCCATTCTGTCACCCAACTCCTTATGGACAACCTGTCTCATCCACCAACCTCTACAGGGGGGCCTCTTAGAATGAAGATATCTTGGTGGTCCCGACCTTTTTGACTCATGGCTAGCAGTTTTTACTGCTTTTGGCCTAGCAGTTAATTAAACTGCTTTTGCTTGGCCAGTAGTATTATTTTTTTGAGGAAATATTTTGTTAGTTATGTTGTTTTTTATTGAATAGGGCCTTCTTTACAGGTGATTGTGCTAATTTTGGAAAAAATTGGACATGGTTTAGCATTAAAAACTTAGATTTAGGAATTTTATGAGCATCGTACTTAACTATCCTGGCAGTATTAAATGGTTTTAGACCAGTTTTCATTAAAACTGCTCTTGGAACCATGTTCCTTTGCGCATTAGGGTGAGTCCTGTTGGTAGTATATTGTAGTTCACCTTGTTATAATCTATTCCCATCCTGCCATCCTTTCCCTTTGTTGGTATTTACAAAATGAGCCAGTGTACATGATCAAAAACTCCACAAATGAAGCAAGCTTTGTTATGCATCACAAAATCACTTCCTAGTTGATTGGACTTCTGTCCATTCTAGTTTCTTTGATTTCCCCTAGGACTTTGTGATCTATACATCTCAGCATACCTGACTGACTTTTTAACTGGGTTTTCATGATTTTTAGGTTTGACCAATCTCTAATCATTTTTTATATGAAATACAGTTTCTTTATCAACATTAAGTGAAGACTCAACAAAGCTACTTGTGTCTTCTAATACTTGTTCTTTTACCAAAGAGTCATCAGAATTTTCCTTACAAGCATCTGCTTTTTTATCACAAACAATGTTAGACTCTTGCTTACCTCCTCTCAAAACCATAACTTTTGAATTCAGGGTCTTTGAATTCATTAAGACCAGAATAAGAAAATCAAGATTTTTGCCGCGATTATAGATTAAAGGATGGGATGGAGGAACAACATTATACCCTAAACCCTTTTTAATTTTGTCAGTTATCTGACTCTCTAACAACTTGTTTAGGCTCTTTGAGCCATTATCAAATTTCTCAATTTTAAATTCAATGCCCTCTTTTTCTTGCTTAACTTTTTCAAACTCACTTTTAAGCATATTTATTTCATAGTCTTTGCAAGCTACTTCCCTTTTAAGACCTGCAACTTCTTCACTAAAAAGAACCTCATTTTTTCTATATGTGATAAGTTGTTCTTCTACAGTTGCTAAACCTCTTTTATAAGTAGCTGCTGTAAATCCAGTTTGATTAAGCTTAACAATTAAATCATCACACTGTTTCTTAAGAGTTTCATAGTTTTTCAGACAAGTTTCAGAGCAAGTTTTATCATTGTATACCTCAAAGTCTAAAAACGCCATTAGAGTCGTGTTTGTCTGAACCTGTTCTTCTGCCATATAATTCTAGTCAAAACCTACACCATCTATAGCCAACATTGCCTTTGAAGATGTGTCTTCATTGTTTCCTTGCTTCCTAGTGTTGTCTTGATATTTGAATTGTCCCTCTTTGTTCCTTGGGGCTCTACATTCCCTGGCAAAGTGTAAAACCCTGTAATTAAGGTCACTATTTTATTCGAGCTTTAATATATTAATCAAAAATTTTTATAGAATTAGTTTTAGTATTTTAGTAGATTTTTATTAAAATTGTCATTTAAATCTTTCGCGAATTTTATATTTGGAAGTTATCCGTTATCGATCGAGAAATCAACAAATCTCATATTTTAGCCATGAGAGCTTATTTTATTTTATTTTTATTATTTTTCATCTTTTATTCGTGTTTGGCCGAAACCGCGTCAAAATCATGTTTTTATAACAAATAACGACGTTAAATTAAGTTTTTGGGCCCGGATAAAACAAAGTGATATAAAACTTTACCAAACAACTAGCCCAACCACGCCCACCCCATTAAGGGGGGTCGGATATTTAAGGCTCGAATAAACACCTTATATAGTATTTATATATATATATCTATATATTATTATATATATATATATATATATATATATATATATATATATTTTAATATATATATATTATATATTATTATATAATATATATTTATTTATATAACGATATAAATCTAGGAAGGGATGATTCAATATAATATCATATATAAGGCTCTTCCTTTTTAGAACTCCCATGCTTCAAACTTATAACCAAAGAGCACGGCCTATGATTCCCCCTTTTTCCCTCCTGTTCGACGTCCAAGACAGGAAACAACCTAATCACCATCACCTCAAATCGCACCCAATCCCTCTTTTTATTATCCTAAATCAACTATAAACTAAACCATAATATTCATTTTCCATTAAAATTCTCTTCATGCATCACGTATAAGAAGTTTATGATTTTAATAAACTTTTTGAATTATTGGGTTTTGATTTTAATCTAATTGGTGTGTGTGCAATTTTAAAGTATCAAGGGTGGGTTCTATAAGTGTTTATCAAGTTTTGGTTGCAACAAAAATCGGTTGGATCAATGTTTTTGGGGATGTGGTGTTGGCCAGAAATCAAACCCACACAAGGGTTGATAGTGTTGGGTTTTCCTTCTCTTTATTTGTTTGTAAGCAATCTTGTTTACCTTCTTGCTCTGATTAAATTTTATACATATTGCTGTCAGCTATCTTTATGTTTGGAGACTCCGATGAAATTATAATTAGAAAGTTATGATTCATTTTGTTTGTTGGAGATTAGTGAGTTAATAGATGTATTAGGTTAGTTTGAGATTATTGAAAACATGTTTGTGGCGAAAGTTTGGAGATTTGATAGGGTTTTATAACCCTCAATTAGACCAAGAATAGTTTTGGCTTCTTGTCAGGCGAGATGAGCGTTATTGTAAACTTAGATTTAAGAGTATAAATGTTCTAGGTTGGCAGTTTTTATAATGAACGTGTGGTAAAAATTTGAGCTTCCAACTCTTAAAAACGAAAAAGATATGGCGATTTAAAGTTGAGAAATTGTTTCGGCAAAATTTGCAACACCGTGTTTTTGTTCGGCAGAAATTTTTTAGTCCGTTTTACGTAGTAACTGTAACTTGTTCATGCAATAGCATTATCTGGATTTACAGGACCCTATGATTAGTGCTTTTGAGTCAAAACTTTCCAAGAACTAGGCCTCGTCGATTTTCAGAATGTAAAAGTGAGTCAAACCCTTTGTACAAGATTAAGTGTCAAAACCGTGTTTGTTGTCCAAAAATTTTGATTGTAAAGATGCTGTGTGCAGGCGGGTCAAAACTTAATATTTTTCAACGAAATTTAAACTGTAGCATCTTCATAATAATATGTATGACTTCCCTGAATTTTTCCAGAATTTTCTGTAAGGTTTAGATAGGTCAGATAGTGCCAAACGTTTGCAAAGTCCAGCAGACCCTGTTTTAGAACAAATGTCATTGATGTGTCTTTCATAATAAGATTACTTAGGCTATGGTTTATGGGTGAACTATGGTAGTTGCATAACATATAAGGGTAACTTAATATGGAGGGAGATCGCACTAGTTCGAACATTAGCGTTCCTAAAGGTAAGCAGTCGTTTAGACTAAAAAATAGATTAAAATTTCAGGAAAATCGTGTAATTATAGAGAAACTTTTTTCGTTAAGTGATGTAGTCCATGGATTCCAAAGTATCATTTTTCAATCACATTATATATATGTACATTGAGTTGCGTATTTTATATAGATCGCGTATCAATCACATATTATTTTTATTAATAGGTCGTGGTTGATTGTCGGCGTTCGTTTCTATCCTTGTTTGGATTCTTGATTCACAATTTCTATTCTCGGTGAGGTTCATGCCACCCTTTCTTTTCTAAATGGTTTCCATAAACTGTTTTTAGGGTGAGAATACATGCTCGTATTACTAAGCCAACTTATTGATTTCTACTACTTAAGTGTTACATGACTATTTTTTTACTAAAGCTTTTACTTGCTTATTACATTACTTTTAATACATGGCTGTTTACTCATGAATTTACTAAAGCTTGATTTGCTTACTACATGATTTGAGATCACTGGATTCTTATATATGAAAATTGAGAGTTTTGATCACATTACTTGTTTTACATTGGACACAAGTGTTATTCATTTGTATGCTATCCAGATTAATGCCTGAATATTATTGCATAAGTTGCCTTATTGCCATTAAGTCTCTACTTATCATGAACCGTTAATTGCAATTGTAGTAAGCGCGAATGTTATGGGTATATCTATCGGGACTGACAATCTCCACCTTTCTTTGGGGTCACAAGTTGATCTTGGTGCATTTAACATTGGGAGTACTTTTAAGATGTGGGCAAGCATCCTATACATTTGGGGCACAAACTTGTTAAGGTTTCGGGGTCATGAGCTTAGTGCAATAATATATATTTCATTTAGACTTGGTGAATTTGTTTCTCTTGTCTACATTACTTAATTCTTGTTGTTCACTTCTGAACATTACCTGATTTATTAAATCACTACTTGAATTTCGGAAAGAATACTTATAAATATTGTAACGCTACTTTTCTTACTGAAACATTATTTGAGTTATTTCAATACTGTTTTTACTCAAACCTATGAATTCACCAACATTATTGTTGACGTTTTTGCATGTATTTTCTTAGGTTGTATTTTATTAGCTGAGCATTGGGAGCTTTCGTGTCCGCGCGGATATCAAATACTTTTTGAGACTCGGTTTTTTCTTCACATTCGATAATCATCTTTCTTTAAATATACAAATGAGTCATGTATAAACTCTTGTAACTTTTGTTAAAAAGGAAATTATTGAGACCTGAATTTACTCTGATTTATTTTATTCAATCGAATGTGACATTTTATTAAACGCCTCTTTTGAGGTCGTTTTTTGTAACTTGTACTTTATGCTATGAAGTAGCACCCCAAGTGGTATCCCGCTGCGTTGTGATTTTTGGGGGTGTTACACAAAGTGTCCCATCTTGTGACAGTTGAAACACTCTACCTTGGATTTATCATACCCAGCAATATCATTAGCATTAATGAACATTTTCTTTCCTGTTCTCTGAAAGTACCTTTTTGCCCTCATACTTAGCAGAAGAGAAACTTGTCACTTCAAAATCCATTACTTCCAGATCATCTTCATGAATTTTCTCTAAGTCCTGCTGTAGGAGATTAGAACCATTGGGATTCTCAACCATGAAAGCAGACACAAGTATTATCACTGATTGTTAGCAGGTACCAACTTGAGGGCATACAATGTTAATATCAGGCTAACTAGTACCTAACTTTTCATATTGCAGGATTAGCAGTATTAATCATTTGCTGGTAGTGCTTGAGGCAGTCATACAAAGCTATTTTTTGAGCACCACTATTTGCACTACAGATTTCTTAATCTTGTTCAATAATTTTGAAGTTGCTGTACATATTATCTTCATTGCTCTTTGTTTTATTATCAGCTTTTTCATCCAGACTACACATGACGTATTACACTCAGCCTTTTTTTTTTTCCCCCTCCCTCTGGAGGCAGCTTCTCAAAAATTTTGAATTTAAGTCTTCTTGAGTGATGACCACACCCAAATATTGTGAAAGTCTAAAGAATCGTTGTAAGCTCGGATTGTTTAGATCTATATCTAGGAAAAATAACAATGAACATGAAAGAATGCATATCGGAAATAGCATAATGAACAAAGTTATTTTGACAAAGTTTTTCATTCATATTATTCACTATTCGCCCCAATTCTAGATGATCAATTCTAGAACAGTTACTCTAACTAGTAACAGGATCAATGAAACATTGATCTTGAGGCTACAACACTCATTCTAGGCGTTTACAATGAACCACACGCCTAGAACACACACACCTTTAGTCGACTACATTTTTTGTGCTACATAAATTAGGTGTCTAGGATATTTTATATAGAGAGATCATGACTTACAAAGGAAGTTAACATAAAGATATAAATAAGTAAATCTTTTAAACATTAAGAAATATCTTATGTTATCTTTATCTTTTTAAGGAGATCTTCATCTTTTGATATATTTGACCAAATCTTCTATAATTCTCCACCAGCTTGTAGAATTCCAATCTGCTAGATTTAGTCCTTATGTTTCATTCTTTTATTTATTTTGTCTTATCAAATCTAGAATCCCAACAATCTTCCCCTATTTGATGATGACAAAAAAATATAAACAAAGTCGTTGTTACGAACTTCATCTATTGCCAAGCTTCCCCTGAAGTTGAGTGTATCACTCCCTGAATGAAACAAACTTCCCCTTTAAGTAGTTTTCTTTGTAACATGCCACACCAAGGATCTATAAGTTGCAACCTGTTAATATTTCGTCCCCTTTTTGTCATAATATCATAGGGGACTTATGAATATAAGCAACATTGATCTTGACCACTACAAACCAATATCACACTTCTAATCCAAGCCTTCTAACTCCTTAAATTACCCACCATTAAGCACAATAAGAAAAATGAACTTGGAGTTAGTAGAAACTATTACTAGCAGTAGTAATAATGACTAGCATGTAAACCTTCACCTTAATGCCACATGTAAATGGTTAAACATTTTAGCAATAAGCTTCCCCTAAAACCCATATGTTAACCATTTCTTGAATCTTCAATTCTGTAGGCTCCATGTAATGATCACTAGAAGAAAAACTAAGTATAACGAATTATGTAGAAGTAGAACAACCCAAACTTGTATCTTATATCTTGTACTATCCTGTTACTCCAACTTATAATATAATCTATGAAATATAAGTAGATCGCAACCCCTGACAAAAAATCTCATCTTCTATGAGACACTAGACCAAAGTGATAGCAAATGTGAGCATTGAGCACCATAAGTTTGTAAATCACACACCTTTGCTAGATTTCTCAAGTTTTTGTCACATCATTTCTAAGCACGAACAAGTTATCTCCAAAGTGTAACACCCACTTTAAGATATGATAAGAACATAAACTTGTGAAATTCCACTTCAACTCTAAATAAGTGATAATCAATCTTCTTCGTAACCAATTCGAACAAATAATCCAAAATACGAGCTTTTAAACGTTTACGAACATTTAAAACCAAAACCAATCTGTTAGCTTCCCCTTAAATCAATCAGTAGTAACCCAGGACAAAACTGATTTAAGTCCAACAGTAGTAACTACTAACCCTAGTAGTACTAATAACCACAACAGTATTAACTTCCTTATGTGTGTGTTGTACGAGATCCAAAAACTGTGTGTTGTTCGATATCGATCAAAGCTAGCAGTACAAACAATAAACCAGCAGTACAAACTTTCAACGAGCAGTACTAACCTTTAACTGGCAGTATAAACTTTTTGATCCCAATACTAGCAGCCAAGTACCTAACAATCAAGTTGCAGTATTAACTTACTCACTATGACTAGTACTAAACAAAATACCAATCAGTAAATCATAAATAAAGGATACCTTGGCTTAGTATAAGACGAATTTACGATAACTTCGTTTTCCCATACTCCTCATTATACCACAATTTTCATCCATTGGACTCAATCAAAAACATTCCTTTTTCATGTCAATTTCGTGGCCTGCTCCATACAAACCCAAAAGCTGGCAGTATTAACAATGAATGCCCTGCAGTATTTAGTATCGTCATATAATGCTAGCAGAGTATTTAATTAAATATCATGAAGAAAACTAGCAGTATTAATTCCATATGACCATTATTGGTAGTGCAAACACACGAACCACACCTGGCAGCATAAGAAGGCAAGGCTAGTACTAACCATGGTTCCAAGCGTCTTGTATAACTTTTATGGGAACAAACAAGTAATCCCCATTAAATTTAGAAACCATCACATACCTGCTGTTGCTTGATGTTATTAACACCCAAACGCCATACCTTTCTGCTCCTTTATGATTTGCGTCCTTTGAATCGATTCAGACCCTTATTAGGGTTTTGTAAACCCTTAAAACTGAATTAAGGTTTAGTTGTGTATGCAAACGAACCTTAACTTCTTCTTGAAAATCCTCAGAACGTATGTCTTATATTCGCACCATACTGCTATCAAGCCTTAGCAGTTGTAACCTCAAAAGAAGATATGAACGACAGCAGCAACAGTATCCAGACGACACTTTTTAGCGACTCTTTTTTGTCACTAATTTCGTCCATTCCACCAACACCTAATGAATTCTTTTATAGAATAAGTTCCAAAGAATGCTTGAATTATGTAACCAATCAGCAACCATCTTGTTATTACGAACCAATCAAAAACAATTTTAAACAAACTTCCTGTTATATCGAATTAGGGTTGCTAAAAAACTCTAATATCACTAGATTCGACATGATAACCAAGACAGAAAATTCTAGTTTTTTCTTTTTTGGGGGATTTTTTTTAGATGCGACACCAAAACACCTTGTAGATCCAAGATCACGAGCCACCAGGCTCTGATACCAATTGTGAAAGTCTAAAGAATCGTTGTAAGCTCCGATATTTTAGATCTATATCTAGGAAAAATAACAATGAACATGAAAGAATGCATAGCGGAAATAGCATAATGAACAAAGTTACTTTGACAAGGTTTTTTATTCATATTATTCACTATTCACCCCAATTCTAGAACAGTTACTCTAACTAGTAATAGGATCAATGAAACATTGATCTTGAGGTTACAACACTCATTCTAGGCGTTTATAATGAACCATAAGCCTAGAACACACACACACCTTTAATCGAATACATTTTCTGTGTACATAAAACTATGTGTCTATGATATATTTATATAGAGAGATCATGACTTACAAAGGAAGTAAACATAAAGATATAAACAAATAAATCTTTTAAACATTAAGAAATATCTTCTGTTATCTTTATCTTCTTAAGGAGATCTTCGTCTTTTCATATATTTGACCAAATCTTTCATAATTCTTCACCAGCTTGTAGAATTTCAATCTGCTAGATTTAGTCCTTATGTTTTATTCTTTTATTTATTTTGTCTCATCAAATCTAGAATCCTAACACTAGACACCGACATGGCTTGCGCTTTGTGGTATGGCGTAACATCCTTTAGTTGATAATTGTTTCATGATAAATCAAATTGGCCCAGCAGATGATTTTTTTAATATTTTGGTAGTGACCAGGAACTGGATGACGCATCTGGGAAGCTTACGGAAGGAATTGAGCTTCAAGAATACATACATAGTTGAGGCTCGAGTTTTCCTCTACTGCCATGTACCTTTTTTCCCCAGGTTCAGCCTGATAACTAAGAGCCAAACTATGTTCTTTTTGCTTCTGAAAAGTCTGATAAAAACAATGGTGTAATTACAATTTTAAATACTCTCTTCTTTTTTGAACGAATTTTTAAATATACACGCTAAGGAGATATTCCATTGTTCGCCAAACAATAACATGAAACGTGCTTTTGACCCACCCACCAAATTTTTTTTTAAATTACAAAATAGCCCCTCGTGTATTTACGAAACACCCCTGCACTATGCGTAAAATTACAAAAAAATACCATTACTTTAAAAAAACCCGCGCTTCGCGGCGAAGCGCGGGTTACAAACCTCGTTATTAACATGTATATTGGGATTCAGTTAAAAGAAAATTTAATATAAGTTTAATGAAAAAATAACTATAATCACATATATGAGATGCAACTATTTGAATTAAATATATCTTTATCCATTTAAATGCATCCTAGTTTGTTTGGAAAGTGGTTTGGAAGTGAAAATTAAGCAAAGTAGTACTAGAAAAAAGTTTGATGCACGGAGGACATAAATTACATATGATTCGCCTAACTTGATGAAATGCGTCTAAGTTTTAGCTAAAAAATATATTAGGATGCATATAAAAGATTATAGATCTATCTAATTTAAGTCGATATATCTTTAATATGTGGTCATACTTCTTTCTTATTTTAAGAATTTTTAACAATTAAATCAACAACCTATTTTTTTCTGAATTGCAGAATCTGTCTCAAAATAATTGTCACCGTTTGACTTTGGAATTTTTCTTTTTTAACTTTAACTTTAAATATTTTTGTTTGTGTTAGATAATATTTGATGCAAAATATATGAATAAATTAATTTTTGAATGTATTTTCATTAAGTATTATATAGGGTAAACATTATTTATGAACCATGTACTTTATTCTATGCTCTACCTAAAAATATCATTATCAACCACGAAACCTGTTAATAGCCGGATTTTTTTTGTTACCGGTTTGACCGGTGAAATTTGACTTTCCTTATGCATAATGAGACAAGAACAAAAGTATCTGGTTCATAAATGGTTTTTACCCTTTTTTTCTATTTCCCGCATCACTTTCCCCTTCAGTTTTTTACCCTCCAAATTTTTTTCTTTTTTACCACCAAATTCTGTAACACGTTCAGTAACATTTCCCTTCTCTTCAAGAAAATGGATTCATACCCAAATGATCAATGAGAACTATCACTTGATATAGATGATTCTGATCTTAGATTAATACCCGTTCTCTGTCCCTGCAGCACACGTGTTGAAACATCCACCACAACCTAAAACCCTAATGTTGAAAAGCTGGCTAGGATAATACCCAGTCCTTCGGGTATTGATCAAGCGGCCAAGCTACTTAAATAAACGGATATTTATTATGGTGGGGAGGAGTGTGTAATGTAGACACAAGAATATATTGAGAAAGTTGCTAATGTTTCAGTTTTTTCTCCTAAACCATCAATGCATTACTTTAACATTACAATGAGAAACGTGGTTAAGGCTTTATATAAGGATACAATTCCTAAAAGTGGGCAAGGCTGGCTGTAGTGTAGGTGGCAGTGGGATGTCTAGACGAAGAAGGAAATAATGAAATTGTTTAGAAAAGGAAGAAATGGCTAAATTGGAGTTGCAGGTTTGTGGGAATGTTTACTACTAAGGATCATCAATTAAAGTTTCAGGTTGAAAGAAGCATTAAACCTCGCATTAGAAGAAGCAAGGGAAGAAAGGGTTGAACAATAGTGGTTGGAGAAATGTCGACAAGAACAAGAGTTGGATGAGGAACATGAGAGACAACTGTTAGGATTGTATTTGTAACTTATCTGCCAAGTAGCTTGTAACAATCCGTATTTTAGGTCATTGTAGGACGTTATTTAATTCACTATTTATTTTAAGTCTCGTACGCGTTTGCTTTTAATTTTAAATCGTTAAGTAAAATCACGTAAGCTAAAAATTATCATTCAACGTAAATGGGCAACAAACAATTAAATGTTTACGTCAAGCAAGTGTTAGATAATTATTTAGAGGATAATTATTAACTTTGCACATTTTATTTTTATTGGTTACGTAAAGTGTTTACGTTTTGCAATTTAATACATTTAGGCATACTCGAAAGCACCAATACTTATCTACGCTTTAACAAATACCCACAATTATACCCAATACTCAAAATTAACAATTTCCTTTATATATGTATGTCGAGGCGGATGTATGCATTAGAGAACCAAAGATATTTATTTTGACATTTTAAACCAACATGTGTTAATAAGACTTTCAAGCAAACTCTCTTACTAGGGGTGTGCACGATTCGGTTTGGGTAGGTTTTTGGCTAAAACCGAAACCGAAACCGTAAACTGCTCGTTTTTTGCATAACCATAATCGAAACGTTTCGCGTTGTTTCACGGTTCAGTTTCTCGGTTTCAATCGGTTTTCTAGTTTTGGTTTCTCGGTTTTTCGGTTTCTTCAACCCATCACAATCTGATACGTTACCAAGGTTGAAGAAGAAAGTATTTTTTTTCTTACATAACGTGGCATACGTACGTAATTGTTTGTTTACACTTTCAACCCCACTAGTAATGTTTACTAAAAAAAAGGCCCCAACATCCCAACACACAAATTAGTATATAAAAATAATTTATTAATAATAAATATTTTAATTTCGTAAATCAGTTCACGGTTCGGTCGTTTTTATGGTTCGGTTTTTATGTCAAAACCGAAACCGAACCAAAAGTTCGGTTTTTGAAAATATAAAAAACCAAACCAACGGTTTCTAGTTTGGTTTTTGTTTTTTTTGGTTTGGTTTTTTTGGTTTTTGATCGGTTTCGGTTTTTTCGGTTTTTTTTGCTCACCCCTATCTCTTACACCATACCAATTATTCTTACACTAGTTCTTAGACCAAGACGTTCCTAAAAACCCTCATCTTGTCTTAAGACTTCTACAAGTGGTCTTTGACTAGTTCAAGTAATAGATAAGGGTGCTAACTAGAAGAGAACACACATACACTTCATTTCTTTAAGCAAAAACTCACAATCTCTCTTGTTCATTCTCTCCCTAGCTACGGCTTGAACAAACACCCCTACCAAATCCATACAAATTTTATTTAGCAAGTATACAAGTGTTTTAACATCATATCTAAGGTATTACAAGAAGTTTTGAAGGCTTAGTTTAGTGTTTACAAGAGTTAAACAAGAAAGGCTTAGGATTAGGGTTTTCTTTAGAATTAGGGTTTCTAAGTCTTGGAAGCTTAGGTTTAATATCTAAACTAGGGTTTAGATCTTGTTTTTCATCACCATACATCATCATAAGGTTATCTAATAACCTCAAACTCTTTACATTTGTGATTTTATGTATATATAATGTTTATATAGTAAATCACCATCTTGGAAACTTATTAACATGTAAAATGGATTTTTACTTGTGATCATGGTATGATCTACTTCGTCATATGTTATATGGATTTTAATTACATGTTGGAATGAAAGTATAAACATTATACAAGTATGGTTACTTATTAAAAAGTATATATAAACTTTCATGCTTAAAAAGTTTACTTATTAGGTTATAAGTAAAATTGATGCGAGATCTTGTTATCATGGAAAATATTTGGACAAATGATGGACTAAAGGATCTAACATAAATGAGACTTATGGTATAAGTTATGGTAAAGGACTTGTAACAAACTTACTAAGCTAAAAACATATAAAAACAAGTTTTATAAACATTTAAGCCAAATGAACAAAACCCACTGTTTTAAGTTAGAAAATAAAGCATTCATTTTATATTTTTATAGAATACTACAAGTCATAAGGATCGTAGGCATATAGAGCACTCGAAAAACCGATTTACAACGAAGAAGATACGCCATTTGCAAGTTATACGATAATAAATGCTTTTATAAAAGAAATTTTATAAAAACTTTTTACTATTCACATCTGACATAAATGATTGATTATTTTTCATAAAAATTACATATTTTTAGGATTCCAAAACCATAAGAATCATAATTTTTCGATCAATAACAAAGGAGTTATGGATTTTTCATGTTTAAAATAATTAAAGTTTATAAAAATAATTTTATAAACTATGAACAGTAAAATAACTATTCATCTCAGATACATTTTGTAAAATACATTAGTTAGATAAAACTTTTATTTATGAAGACGTGCTCGAAAGAATCACTAAAATCAGAGTTAAAACGAATAAGATACGACATTTACGAGTTTACGATAACTAATTTTTTTATAAAAATAAATTTATAAAAGTGCATGAACAGTAAAAAGTAATGTTCACCAGAGGACTCAAAATATGAAAATGTAATATTTTGATACATCGTCTTAATACGAGAGCATGGACGTAAAGAACGTAAGAAACGGAACTTTCTCTCTCTAAGTGTTCATCCAACCCTCTCTCTCTCTAGAATCACCTCTCTTTCTCTCTCATCAAGTATGTTATTAGATTAGTCTTCAATTGGTATCAAGATCCATGGAGTGGTGTGTTTAGTTTTTGTGTTTTTGGTTCGTGTGTTTTTCTTGCAAAAATCGTCCTTTATTTCTTATTTTTTTCTTCTTTGTTTCGAAGCTATTGTGTACACTAAAGATCAATTACCTGGTAAATTTGATTAGTTATCTTAAGATTATAGCGTACAAGCTTAGAATCAAGAAAATTTTCATTTTTGGTCATCTTTGTGTTCGAAAACTTTAGAAAGAACAAAATCTTGATTTTAAATTTTTCGGCTTAAAAACCTTAAAGTTTTCATTTTTCTTGTTCCTATAGGTTTAGTAACACTAGTTGTACAAGAATTTTTGCAAAACAACCATCAAAAAGGTGTCTTTTTTGTGTTTTTAAAAAAGTTTGGTGTTTTCGACACTGTTGCTACCGAACAACTATTTTTGGTTTTAACCGAACACCTATTTTTTTTACGTTAGAACCGAACAACTGGGCTTTCAATGTAAACCGAACAACTGAAGTGTAGGGTAAACCGAACAACTGGGCTTTGAGTGTAAACCGAACAACTGAAGATCAGTGTAAACCGAACAACTGAAGATCAGTGTAAACCGAACAACTGAAGTTCAGTGTAAACCGAACAACTGAAGTGTAGTGTAAACCGAACAACTGTAGGGTAGGGTAAACCGAACAACTGAAGTGTAAGGTAAACCGAACAACTGTAGTGTAGGGTAAACTGAACAACTGAAGTGTAGGGTAAACCGAACAACAGGAGTTCTGTGTAAACTGAACAACTTAACTTTGGTTTGAACCGAACTACTCAATTTTCAAAATTATACGGTTTATTTCTTTGACTTGTAAAATCCCGTAAAACATTAACTTGTTTTTCCCGGTTTTGTCAAGAATTGTAAAATCCCGTGTAGTTTCAAGAATTAAAACACGTAAAAGATAACTTAACCAAACAAAATTTCTTTCTACCACCGTTCGAACAAACAAGTAATCTTTTAACATACAAATTTCTCAATGACGACTCTTGCTGACAAAGCGATTCTTTCGGGTGCTGACAGTCGTCCACCTAATAGGATAATGATATGTACGACTCTTGGAAAAGCATAATGGATCTATTACATGATGAAATAAGCAGCAACATGACGAATGATCAATGAATCCCTTGAAAAATGGTCCCACTCATTTGGCCAATAATTGAGGAAAATAGAGTGACATGACCAAAGAAATATTTCTGAGTTATTTCTGCTATGGAACAATTCAAGTTGATGTGATATCCAAGGCCACAAATAACATTAACCAAGATTAACACTAAAGGTCAATGCATTTGGTTAGCAATCATAAAGTCCCCAAGGAAATTTTTGTAAAGAATTCAACTCTCATGCAAGGAAACTTCATTGACGAAACAGGAAAGAGAGTGTAAGCTTTATGATTAATTCAATATGTTTGCTTATAAGAAGGGGGAAACACTACATGATTTTTACTTAAGATTTTCACTGCTACTCAATGAAATGAACATCTACAATATAAAACTGGAACAATTTCAAGTGAACACCAAGTTTTTTGAATATCTTCCTCACTGATGGAGCAAATTTAGTGACAGATGTCAACAGGTTTTGGGACTTTTGCACACAACTAACATTGATCAGCTTCATTCTTATTTGGGACAACATGAATTTCATGCAAATGAAGTTCGTTTAATGCATGAACGCAACTCATATCCGCTTGCTTTGGTTGCAACCCATCAGATGACCCAGTAACCTATCCAACTCATCAACACTCTACCTAAAATCTCAATTTCAACCACAAGTTTCACTAAATCAGTCTCCAAGAGCAAGGTTCACCTAATCAGTCTCAACATACTCAAACAATCAATCATCAACACCTCTTTCAATCACTTATCCATCCAATGATTATCAATCATCAGTTCACCACAACGTTTATTCTCCACCATCATCCATCCCTCAATTGGAATATGCTCCTACAGTTAACCAACAACCTAAATTTCCCCAACTAGACTCATGTCTAATTGTTCCAGTGTTCCAGAAAGGTGATGATTCCATTGATGCCATCAATCATATGATTTCTTTCTTAAAAAGAAAAAAGACTGCGTTGTCCACTTCTCAGCTATCTTATTCTACTAATAACCAGCTGTAGAAATTCCATCAAACCCCTAGGCAACAAGCTACCATTAATGATGGGAGAGCAACGTTACAACCAATTCAGGAAGACAAACTTCTTTTGCTGTGGGTACTATAAGGACCTACACTCCAGGAGCAAGTGGAAGTAATTCTGGGAAACAAAGGACTATTATTTGTTACAACTACAAGGGGGAAGGACACATGTCTAAACAGTGCACTAAACCAAAAAGGAAACGGGATGATTCATGGTTTAAGGATAAAGTGTTGCTGGTTCAAGCTCAAGCAAATGGTCAAATTCTACATGAGGAAGAGCTAGCATTTTTGGCAGATCCAGGAATTACAGAAGGTCAAGCCACACAGACCATTATTACTCACAATGCTGCTTATCAAGCCGATGATTTGGATGTACATATGACTCTGATTGTGATGAACTCAACACTGCCAAAGTTGCTCTCATACGAATTTACTCATTATGGTTCAGATGCTCTCGCTGAGGTACACAATCATGATAATGTGGATAACAATATGATTAATCAAGTTGTGCAGACGATGTCATCTTCTAAAAAGTCGAATGTTGTGAACCATTCAGAGACTGAAATAACCAGTGATAGTAATATCATTCCTTATTCTCAGTATATGATAGAATCACACAGTAGCTGTTTAAATTCTAAGCTATTCTGCACAACAAGATGCACTGATATTATCTATGATTGAACAACTGCAAACCTAAGTAGTTAATTGTACCAAGATAAATATGGACAATAAAAGTGTCAATGATACTTTAACTGCTGAGCTTGAAAGATATAAGGAACAGGTTAAAGTTTTGAAAGAAGGACAAAATTTTGATTTAAAGAGAATTGATATCGTTTCAGATTCAAGTACACAGTCCATAAAGATTGATCGTCTTAAACAAACTCTTTCTGAACATTTAAAAGAAAAGGAATCTTTAATGCAAATAGTTACTCTTCTCAAAAATGATTTTAAGAAAGAAGAATCTATAAACATTAATAGAGAGATTGCTTTAGAAAAGAGGATCAAGCAGCTAGATAATATTGTTTTTAAAAGAGATCAATCTTCACAAATTGTTCACATGTTGACGAAACCACAGTTTTTTTATGATCATACCAAAAACAAGCTCTGGTTTTCAAAATCCTTCTACTGAAGAAACTTAGCAGTGGAACCAAAACTTTATGATGGTAATGTCATTAAAAATACTAGTGCTATTGTGATTCCTGACTCCGATGAGACCCTTATGCTTGCTGAAGAGAGTCGTTCAAAAATGATTTTAAAACAACAAGATCCTATGATTTTAGAAAAGAAAGTTAATACTACACCAGTCGATTATGCTGTTCTTAACCAACTTTCTCAAGATGTTGAAACACGATTTGTTCCACAAACTGAATTATCTGCTGAACAAGCCTTTTGGTCTCAGAATTTTGTGAATTCTTTAGATCCCACTCTTTCTAGTAGACCCACCAAAGTTGAGGTTCCAAAAGAACTTCCTAAAGTCAGCATGGTTAATACGAGTTTGAAGAAACTTAAACACCATCTTGCTGGTTTTGACGTGGTTGTCAAAGAAAGAACCACGGCCACAGCTATCACTGAGGGCTCGTGGGGGTTCGAACATACAAAAGCTTGTTTTAGGGATGAAATAATTCCATTTGTAAAAGCTCTGAAGGACTTGTTCAACACATTCGATCAATATTTGATTGATGAACTTTCTGAAGTCCAAAATGTCTTTCATCAAATGGAACAGGCTGTGGAACAACATCGTTTAGAGTCAAAAACATTTGAAGTTAAAATGAATCAAGTTTTGAACGAAAATGAACGACTCTTGGAACAAGTCATTAACAAAGATATTGTGAACATAATTATGAATTCTTCTGTGGATAATGCTTCTGTGAATGTGCATGAATGTGAAAAGTGTCTCAAACTTGAGACTGAGCTTCTCAATAAAAAGGATTTCATTGAAAAAGAGACTTACGATAAATTGTTCAGAAGTTTTACCACTCTTGAAAAACATTGCATCTCTTTAGAAGTTGACACTCAACTTAATCAGGAAATTTTTCAAAGGGACAATTCTGTTTCAAATCAAAGTGCTCCAAGTTTTGATCAATATTTTGAATTAAATGAATTGAAAGCTCAGTCGCAAGAGAAAGATACGGTCATAAAGAAGTTAAAAGAGAGAATTAAATCTCTAAGTGGAAATATAAATGAGGATAAGGTCAAGAAAGACTTAGAAAAGATTGAAACGATTAATATTGAATTGGATCATAGGGTGGCAAACCTTATTGCTGAGAATGAACATTTGAAATAGACTTATAAGCAACTTTATGACTCGATTAAACCAACACGTATTCGATCAAAAGAACAATGTGATGTGTTAATTGATCAAGTCAAACAAAAGTCTGTAGAAATTTCTGATTTAAATGCAAAAATTCAGGAACAAGGCTTGACTGCAACAACTCTAAAGAATGAATTAAAGAAACTTAAAGGAAAAGATTTAGCTGATAATGTTGTTTGCAAACACACTGTTGATCTAGAAATGCTTAAGATTGATGTGGAATATTTAAACCCTAGATTGTTAAACAATGGGCCAGTTCACTCTGACTACCTTAAGCACACTCAAGAAGAAGCTGCGATTCTTAGGGAAATAGTGGAACATGGAAAATCACAAAATCCTCTAAATGAATCATTAGACCCTGCTTGTAAGTATACCAAACAAATTCAGGAGTTGCTTATAATAGTCGGACAAACCTGCCCTAGCATCAACAATTCAAGTGAAAAATTAGTGGTTGTGACCCCAAAGAACAAGGAAAAAAGAGTTAGATTCACTGAGCCCGTCACATCCTCAGGAAACACAAACACAAAAACAGCTTCTTCATCGAACTTAGTTTCTAACAAACCTATGTTGTCTTCTATAGGAGTAAAACCGTCTACTAGTGCTAGCGGATCACAGCCTTCGGGCAATACAAAGAAAGATAAGATTCAGCGAACACCAAGTAGTACTTAGTAGAATAAAGTAGAAGCCCACCCTAGGACAGTTAAATCTAGTTTGAGAAATAAGAATTTCTTTGTTGAACCTAAAGGAAAGGCAAATATGCAGCATTCCAAGCTTAATGCAAATTCTGAACCTTTATGTGTTAAGTGTAATGGTTGCATGCTTTCTGATAATCATGATTTGTGTGTTCTTGATTTTATCAATGATGTGAATGCTCGTACTAAATCTAAATCTGTTAAGAAAAGTTCAAAGAGAAAAGTTTGGAAACCAACAGGAAAAGTGTTCATAAATATTGGATACACTTGGAGACCTACTGGTCGGAACATCACTATAGTAGGAAATGTATGCCCTTTAACTAGGATAACCACAAGTGCTGAAGTGCCCCTTAGGAAACCAACTGCTCTAGAAAGTGATACACCTAAGCCTGTAGTAACATTGGTTTACTCAAGGAAACCTAAGAAATCTAAAACTAATGTTCCCGTTAGCAAACCTACGAATATTACATCTTTATCTGCTAACAAAAAGGAACCCAGTAAATCTTAGGGATCCATAGTTTTCGATGTTCCATCTTCCTCTCTTGATGAATGCGGGTCGTCCAAATTGTTCTCTGGTATTTAGACTCCGGCTGCTCCAAGCATATAACCGAAGATTGCTCTCAGCTCACCAATTTCGTCAATAAATGTTTGGGTACTGTCAAATTCGGAAATGATCACTTAGCAAAGATATTAGGATATGGTGATTATCAGATTGGGAATGTTACGATTTCAAGGGTTTACTACGTAGAAGGACTTGGACACAACTTATTCTCCGTTGGGCAATTCTGTGATTCAAACCTTGAAGTTGATTTTCGTCAACACACTTGTTTCATTCGTAATCTAGAAGGTGTTGATCTATAGATTGGATCTCGAGGAAACAATCTGTATACTCTTTCTCTTGGAGATATGATGGTGTCCTCTCCTATATGTCTCTTGTTAAAGGCCTCAAAGACTAAGTCCTGGCTATGGCACCGACATCTGTCTCAACTGAACTTTGGTACAATCAACCATTTATCTAGACACGGTCTTGTTCGCGGTCTTCCTAAGCTAAAGTTTGAAAAGGATCATCTATGTTCTGCGTGTGCAATGGTTAAAATCAAGAGAAACCCCACAAACCTAAATCTGAAGACACCAACCAAGAAAAACTCTATCTTTTGCACATGGATCTTTGTGGACCAATGCGTGTCGCAAGTGTTAATGGAAAGAAGTACATCCTCGTCATTGTCGATGATTACTCTCGATTTACATGGGTAAAGTGCTTAAGGTCAAAAGATGAAGCTCCGGATTTCATAATCAAGTTTCTCAAGATGATCCAAGTGCGGCTTAAAGTACCTGTTTGATGAATCAGAACAGATAATGGAATTGAATTTGTTAATCAAACTTTGCGTGAATATTATGAGAAGGTTGGCATCTCTCATGAAACATCTATTTCTCGCTCTCCATAGCAAAATGGTGTCATTGAACAAAATAATCGTACGCTGATTGAAGCTGCCCGCACAATGTTGATTTATGCAAAAGCTCCATTATTCTTATGGGCAGAAGTAGTTGCTACCGCATGTTACACCCAAAATCGTTCCATCATACGTCTTCGTCACGGCAAAACACCATATGAGCTTTTACATGACAAACTTCCCGACTTATCATTTTTCCACGTATTTGGTGCACTTTGTTATCCAACAAATGACAGTGAGAACTTGCGTAAGTTACAACCGAAAGCTGATATTGGTATTTTCATTGGCTACGCACCCACAAAGAAAGCATTTCGAATTTACAACCGACGTACCAGACGAATCATTAAAACAATTCATGTAGATTTTGATGAGCTGACAGCAATGGCTTCTAAACACAGTAGTTCAGGACCCGCACTTCATGAAAGGACTCCTGCAACAATCAGTTCGGGACTCGTGCCAAACCCTTCTCCTTCAACATCGTTTGTACCACCTTCAAGAACTGATTAGGATATTTTGTTTCAACCGCTATTTGATGAATTACTCAATCCTCTACCTAGTGTTGATCACCCAACCCCTGAAGTCATTGCTCCAATTGCTGAAGTAGTTGCTCTAGAACCCGCTGCATCAACCGGTTCACCTTCCTCAACAATAGTTGACCAAGATGCACCATCACCTAGTAACTCTCAAATAACCCCCGAAACTCAATCTCTAATCATTCCTAACGATTTTGAAGAAAACAATCATGACTTAGATGTTGCATACATGAATAACGATCCGTTCTTTGGTATTCCCATTCTAGAAAACGATTTTGAAGCATTGCCCTAAACACCCAGGTCAGAAATTTGAAGATCCTCCTTTTGAAGAGGAAATTCTCTCTTTTATTACAGAGCTTGGACACACTGGTGAGATCAAGGTTTTATCTGATGTCAATGTTAATCACATGCATCAACCATGGAGATCATTTGCTGCCATCATCAATAAGTGTCTAAGTGGAAAAATTACTGCTCTGGAAAGTCTTCGCTTGTCACGTGCTCAAATCCTTTGGGGCATGTATCATAACATGAATGTTGATTATGTCTACCTGCTGTGGGAAGACTTGGTGTATCAAGTGGAGAACAAGAACTCTAAGAAGAACAATGACATGTATTATCCATGATTCACAAAAGTCATTGTAGACTACTTCATGGCAAAGGATCTGTCAATACCAAGGAGAACAAGATGTTTTGGCACACTGCAGGGATGACTATGTTCACATAATAAGAGTTATCTTAAAACATCAGGTACACACTAGATATACGGTGTTATTTTCCTCAACACTTATTCAACCAAGCCATTGTTGGGTCCGAAGACTTTACAAGACTTTTCATAATTATGCTGCTAACGAAGACGCGCGGGTAGTTGTCTAAGTATGTAAAGAATAAAGGCTGATTCACTGAATATCTAACTAAGAAGAAAGTCTGTTAAAGCTTCTAAAGGCAAAGAATCAAGATTTTCTCAAACGCTGTGAACACGCACTCTAACTCACATGCCAAGAAGAAGCAACAGCAACAACGTCAAAAGAAAAAGGCTTAAATGTGCTATCTGATGGTTGCATTGTCTGAGGCCTAAACAGATATAAAGATGGCACCAAGAAGATTGATACAGACTCACGGCTCTTACACAGCGGTTCGTTCAGTGCAGTAAAGGAAATGGTGTTATACCAGTGGTTTTTGATGTACCTAATTCTAACTTGATGATGAGCAGATTTTTGCGAAGCTCCACCAGTGGCGAGTGAACGATCTATGATCGCTCTCGCGCGCTCAATAGAGTGCGATATCGCACCTCTCCATAAACATCCCGGATGCGTATGCTTGTGTGCTAAAGAAGAGCTAGAAATGTGAAGTGACGTGACTGAGTGTGATAGTGTGTGTACACCTCCAAATAAGTCACTCGAATTACTGATAATTAAGATACCCGATGCTTGAAGAGAATGTGATGTGAACGATATTGATGTATGAATGAGGACAATGCTGATATGAAGGTATGATGATCAAAGATTGATGACAATGACAGGACTAAATCAAACAATGATGGTAACGACCTTGTTCATCCCAAGTTGTCTACTTTTGATGAAAAAGAAAGACAAGATGATGAAGATATAAGTGTCATACTACCCTCATCACTTCCAGGTGTGTGACCTCCTAGGAGAGGTGAATCATGGGGTGGTGTAGGTACCCTGGAGGGTGATGAAAGTGGTGGTTGTGAGGTGGATGGAGTAGTGATAGGTATGTGATGGGACTCAACTGGGACTGTTGATCCTTCACCCTGCTGAATTGGACCTTGAACAAGCATGCTTGAAAATAGTGGAATGTTTACCCCAGTATAACCCTTGGAAACCCTTCTCATGTTGCTGAATAGTTTTTGTGTGAGGGTAGGAGCAACATAAGTTCTTTTGTGAGGTAGAAGCAATCTCTGATGTTTGTTCAAAAGGATTTGAATGAACCTAGGATACATCAAGAATTTAGACCTACTGTCCAAATTTTTTACCATGCCCTCAAAAATCATTTTAGAAAAGTTGAAAGTCCTGTTTGTGGCCAGGCAAATGATAGCAGTTGCTATGTTGCTACTAAACTGCTCCCAAGCAGTCTTCTTAGGGCTTAAGCAATGAAGAATAGTATGTATTAAGAATCTCCATTGAGGGGAAAAGTGACCCTTTTGGAAGGTCAATTTGTCAGAATCAGAAGCATACCCCATAAGAGCAAGCTGCTCAAAAATTTCAAAATTAGGTAGTGAACTAATACCATCAGCATCTTCTAACTTGAGATGTCTTCTAAGAGATGCTTCAGTTATAGTCTTGAGTTGGCCATCTATGGTTGTAGTTATTTCCACTTCTCCATCTTCAAGTGTGCTTATAGAAGCAGTTTGCCAAAACTGTTGAATGAGTGAAGTATAGATAGTAGGATTTTCACATAGAGCAAACTTTATGTGACTTGTGTTGAGGAAATCTACTATCTGTTAAAAATCTTCACTTCCTTCTAGTTTGAGTAAGTAAGCGACCATGTTATGGGTATCACAGAATTCCAAATTAGCCATGATTGATGAAGTTATGATAAGGGTTATGGGTTTATGTTCATTAATGAGAATATGAGAGTTTGGTAAAGTCAACTGAAATTATGTAGAGAGCATTTAGGGTTTTGATTTGACCGACTTAATAAAATTGAATCTTTTTCTCAAAGAAACCTTATAAGAGAAAGAAATATCAAGAATTTTCCAAATCATAGACCCCTATAAGCAAGTTGTTTGTGGAAATATTGCAACGACTATTAATTAATTAAGAAAATTCTGTTATACCCCAAAGAATACTAACGGTCACCCACCAGTACTAATTTTAGCCTAACAGTACTAACTTTAAGCCCTGCCGTATTAACTTTACCCAACAGTATTAAGATATGCCTGGTAGTACTAACTTAATACTGGCAGTATTAAGTTTATGCCTAGAAGTATAAACACCAATGCTGTTTCTAACAAGCACTTCCATCATAAATTTAGATTCTCACAAGCTCTCTTTCTGTTTTTCATCTCACAATTTCTCTCATTTCTTTTTCTTACTGAAACTCTATGTCTGTTTTTTATACTCACATCTCTCTTTTTATTTTTAAGCTCACTGAATCTCTCATTTCTTTTGACTCACCAAATCACTCTTTCTGTTTTTGTATCACAAATCTCTCTATTCTTTTGAGCTCACCAATTCAGACAGTTTTGTATAATGTGCCATCAATTTCATAAGTTTCATATTATCCTCTCCACTTCCAAGTGTGTGAACTCTTGAGAGAGGTAGATCATTGGACTATTTAGATGTAGTCTCAAACCTAGTTTGAGTATCTACACCCCCCAATATGGTATCTTGGCACCTAAGACCACTACCTGAACCAATTTCCTAAAGACTTGGCTCATTAAGTGTTGCCATGGATTGGGACTTATTGATGTTACCAATGTCCTGCTCTGCTTCTAAGCTAGAAGCAGTAGTGGCAGCCCTTTCCATTCTGTCACCCAACTCCTTATGGACAACCTCATCACCAACCTTTACAGGGGGACCACTAGACTGAGATATCTTGGTGTCCCGACCTCTTTTGACATGCCTAGCAGGATTAACTGCTTTTGGCCTAGCAGTATTAACTGCTTTTGCCTTGGCAGTATTATTTTTTTGGGTAAATATTTTGTTAGTTAATGCTGTTTTTGATTGATAGGGCCTTCTTACAGTTGATTGTGCTAATTTTGAAAAATGTGACATTGGTTTAGCATTAAAACCTGTAGATTTGGGATGAGCAGTATTAACTATCCTGGCAGTATTAAATGGTTTTAGGCCAGTTTTCATTAAAACTGCTCTTGGAACCATGTTCCTTTGCGCATTAGGGTGAGTCCTGTTGGTAGTATATTTGTAGTTTACCTTGTTATAATTATTCCCATATACCATCCTTTCCCTTTGATGGTATTTACAATGAGCCTGTACATGATCAAAACTATCACAAATGAAGCAAGCTTTGTTATGCATCACAAAATCACTTCCTAGTTGATTGGACTTCTGTCCATTCCAGTTTCTTTGATTTCCCCTAGGACTTTGTGATCTATACATCTCAGCATACCTGACTGACTTTTTAACTGGGTTTTCATGATTTTTAGGTTTGACAAACTCTATCTTTTTATCATGAAAAACAGTTTCTTTATCAACATTAAGTGAAGACTCAACAAAGCTACTTGTGTCTTCTAATACTTGTTCTTTTACCAAAGAGTCATCAGAATTTTCCTTAGAAGCATCTGATTTTTTATCACAAACAATGTTAGACTCTTGCTTACTATCCTCAAAACCATAACTTTTGAATTCAGGGTCTTTGAATTCATTAAGACCAGAATAAGACAAATCAAGATTTTTAGGTCGATTATAGATTAAAGGATGGGATGGAGGAACAACATTATACCCTAAACCCTTTTTAATTTTGTCAGTTATCTGACTCTCTAACAACTTGTTTAGGCTCTTTGAGCCATTATCAAATTTCTCAATTTTAAATTCAATGCCCTCTTTTTCTTGCTTAACTTTTTCAAACTCACTTTTAAGCATATTTATTTCATAGTCTTTGCAAGCTACTTCCCTTTTAAGACCTGCAACTTCTTCACTAAAAAGAACCTCATTTTTTCTATATGTGATTTTTTAATATATATACCCCCCCCCCCCCCCCCCCCCCCCTACACATCCTTCACTTTATTTCTGTTAAGTTGTTCACTTCTTACAGTTGCTAAACCTTTCCTTTTTTTTATAAGTAGCTGCTATAAATTTAGTTTGATTAAGCTTAACAATTAAATCATCACACTGTTTCTTAAGAGTTCCATAGTTTTTCAGACAAGTTTCAGAGCAAGTTTTATCATTGTATACCTCAGGTTGAAAACGACCCCATTTAGAGTCGTGTTGTCTGACATGTTCTTCTGCTATTAATTCTAGTCAAAACCTACAAAATCTATTGCCAACATTGCCTATTGAAGATGTGGTCTTCATTGTTATACTTGCTTCTAGTGTTGTCTTGATATTTGAACTGTCCCTCTTTGTTCCTTGGGGCTCTACATTCCCTGGCAAAGTGTAAAACCCTGTAATTAAGGTCACTATTTATTCCGAAGCTTTTTATTTAAACTCAATATTTTTATAGAACTTTGTTTTAGTAGTTTAGTAATTTTTATAAAATTGTCATTTTATACCTTTCACGGACGAATTTTATATTTGGAAGTTATCCGTTATCGATCGAGAAATCAACAAATCCCATATTTTAGCCATGAGAGCTTATTTATTTTATTTTTATTAATTTTCATCTTTTATTCGTGTTTGGCCGAAACCGCGTCAAAAATCATGATTTTTATAACAAATAACGAGTTAAATAAGTTATTGGGCCCGGAAACAAAGTGATACAAAAATTTACCAAACAAAAAGCCCAACCAAGCCCACCCCAAGGGGGGGGGGGGCAGGGGCGGTTATTAAGCTCGAACAAACACCCTTATTATATTTATATATATATATCAATATAATCTAGGAAGGGATATCAGATATAATTATATATAAGGCTCATTCCTTTTAGAACTCCCATACTTCACATATAACCAAGAGCACGCCTGATTCCCCCTTTTTCTCCTCCTGTTCGATGCCCAAGTAGAAAAACCAATCACCAACATCCTCAAATCTTCACCCAATCCCTCTTTTATTATCCTAAATCAACTATAAACTAAACCCTAATCATTCTTTCCCATTAAAATTCATCATGCATCAAGTATTATGAAGTTCATGATTTAAACTTTTGAATATTGGGGTTTTAATCTAATTGGGTGCAATTAAAGTATCAAGGGTTGGATTATAAGTGTTTAATCAAGTTTTTGGTGCAACAAAAATCAGTTCGGATCAATGTTTTTGGGGATGTAGTGTTCGGCCAGAAATCAAACCCACAAGGGTTTGATAGTGTTGGTTTACCTTCTCTTTATTTAGCATTGTAAGCATCTTGTTTACCTTCTTGCTTGATTTAATTTTTATACATATTGCATGTAGTTATCTTTATGTTTGAGAATCCATGAAATAAATTAGAAGTTATGATCCTTATGTTGTTGGCGAGATTAGTGAGTTAATAGATGTATTAGGTTAGTTTAAGATTATTTGAAACATGTTTGTGGCGAAAGTTTGAAGATTTGATAGGGTTTTATAACCCTCAATTAGACCAGAAAGTTTAGGCTTCATTCAGCGAGATGAGCGTTATTGTAAACTAAGATTTAAGAGATTAATGTGGTGGCAGTTGTTATAATGAACGTATGGTAAAAATTTTGAGCTTCCAACTCTTAAAAACGAAAAAGATATGGCGATTTAAAGTTGAGAAATTGTTTCGGCAAAATTCTGCACACGTTGTTTTTGTGCAGAATTTTAGTCCGTTTTGCGAGTAGTGTAACTTGTTCATGCCAATAGCTTTTCTGGATTTATACAGGACGCCTAGATTAAGTGCATTGCTCAACTTTTCAACGAACTAGGCACGTCGATTTTCAAATGTAAAAGTGAGTAAACCTTTTGACAAGAATTAAGTGTCAAAACTGTGTTTGCTGTCCAGAAAATTGATTGTAAAGATGCTGTGTGCAGGCGGGTCAAAACTTAATATTTTTCGACGAAATTTAAACTGTAGCATCTTCATAATATGTATGACTTCCCTGATTTTCCAGAATTTTCTGTAAAGGTTTGATAGTCAATAGAGCCAAACGTGCAAAGACAGCAGACCCTGTATAAGAAACAAATGTCATTGATGTGTCCTTTTTCATAATTAAGATTACTTAGGCTATGGTTTATGGGTGAACTATGGTAGTTGCATAACATATAAGGGTAACTTAATATGGAGGGAGATCGACTAGTTCGAACATTTAGCGTTCCATTAAGTAAGCAGATCGTTTAGCTAAAAATAGATAAAATTTCAGAAAATGTGTAATCAATAACACCATTAAGTGATGTAGTCCATGATCCAAAGTAGCAATTTTTCAATCACATTATATAATATTACATTGAGTTGCGTATTTTATATAGATCGCGTATCAATCACATATTATTTTTATTAATAGGTCGCGGTTGATTGTCGGCGTTCGTTTCTATCCTTGTTTGGATATCTTGATCACATCTTCTATTCTCGGTGAGTTCATAGCCCACCCTTTTCTTTTCTAATGGTTTCCATAAACTGTTTTTAGGGTGAGAATACATGCTCGTTTTACTAAGCCAACTTATTGATTTCTACTACTTAAGTGTTACATGACTATTTTTTTTACTAAAGCTTTTACTTGCTTATTACATTACTTTTAATACATGGCTGTTTTTACTCATGAATATCAAAGCTTGATTTGCTACTACATGATTTGAGATCACAGGATTCTTATATATGAAAATTGAAGGGATTTTGATCACATTACTTGTTTGAATTGGACACAAGTGGTTATTCAATTGTATCAATCCAGATCAATGCCTGAATATTTATTGCATAAGTTGCTTATTTGCCATTAAGTCCTCTACTTATCATGAACCGATATTTGCAATTGTAGTAAGGCAAAAAGGTATACTGTGTATATCTATCGGGACTGACAATCTCCACCTTTCTTTGGGGTCACAAGTTGATCTTGGTGCATTTAACATTGGGAGTACTTTTAAGATGTGGGCAAGCATCCTATACATTTGGGGCACAAACTTGTTAAGGTTTTCATGAGCTTAGTGCAATAATATATATTTCATTTAGAACTTGGGAATTTGATATCTCTTGTCTACAATTACATATTCATGTTGTTCACTTTCTGAACATTACCTGATATATATTACATCACACTTGATATTTTCGGAAAGAATACTTAATAAATATTGTTAACGCTACATTATCTTACTGAAACATTATTTTAGTTATTCAATACTGTTTTTTACTCAAACTATGAATTCAACCAACATATATTGTTGAACGTTTTTTTGCATGTATTTTCTTAGTATATTTTTCCTTAGCCTGAGGCCAATATGGGAGGATTCCGAGTCGCGGCGGAGATCAAAACTTTTAAAGACCTCGGTTTTTCTTCACATTACGATAATCATTTTCTTAAATATACAAATGAGATCATGTATAAACTCTTGTAACTTTTGTTAAAAAGGAAATTATTGAGACCTGAATTTACTCTGATTTATTTTATTCAATCGAATGTGACATTTTATTAAACGTCTCTTTTGAGGTCGTTTTTTGTAACTTGTACTTTATGCTATGAAGTAGCACCCCAAGTGGTATCCCGCTGCGTTTTGATTTTTGGGGGTGTTACACAAAGTGTCCCATCTTGTGACAGTTGAAACACTCTACCTTGGATTTATCATACCCCCAGCAATATTTCATATAGCATTAAGAAACATTTTCTTTCCTGTTCTCTGAAAGTACCTTTTTGCCCTCATACTTAGCAGAGAGAGCTGTCACTTCAAATCCATTACTTCCAGATCATCTTCATGAATTTTCTCTAAGTCCTGCTGTTGGAGATTAGAACCATTGGGATTCTCAACCATGAAAGCATACACAGTATTATCACTGAAGTTAGCAGTACTAACTTGAGGGCAAACAATGTTAATATCAGGGCTAACAGTACTAACTTCATATGCAGGATTAGCAATATTAACATCATTAGTACTGGTATTGCTGGAGCATTCAAAAAAAAAGAGGAAAAAGAAAAAAAAAAGCAAATTTTTGTGAGTCACACGATTTGCACTAACAGATTTCTTTACATCTTGTTCAACAATTTTGAAGTTGCTGTACAAATCATCAATGCTCATTGTTTCAATATCAGCCTTATTCATCCAGACTACAACATGAGTATTCCACTCAGGAGGCAAACTTCTCAAAAATTTTGAATTTAAGTCTTCTTGAGTGATGACCACACCCAAATATTGTGAAAGTCTAAAGAATCGTTGTAAGCTCAGATTGTTTAGATCTATATCTAGGAAAAATAACAATGAACATGAAAGAATGCATAGCGGAAATAACATAATGAACAAAGTTACTTTGACAAGGTTTTTCATTTATATTATTCACTATTTGCCCCAATTCTAGATGATCAATTCTAGAATAGTTACTCTAACAAGTAACAGGATTAATGAAACATTGATCTTGAGGCTACAACACTCATTCTAGGCGTTTACAATGAACCACACGCCTAGAACACACACACACACCTTTAATCGACTACATTTTATGTGTACATAAAACTATGTGTCTATGATATCTTTATATAGAAATCATGACTTAACAAAGAGAAGTTAATATAAAGATATAAATAAGTAAATCTTTAAACATTAATAAATATCCTATTGTTATCTTTAACTCTTAAGGAGATCATCATCCATTTGATATATTTACCAAATCTTCATAATTCTCTACCAGCTTTAAATCCAATCGCTAATTTAGTCCTTATGTTTCATTCTGTTATTATTTTGTCTATCAAATCTAGAATCCCAACATCTTCCCAAATTTGATGATGACAAAATAAACAAAGTCGTGGTACGAACTTCATCATAAAGCCAAAGCATCCCCTTAAGTTTGAGAAGTTTAACATCTCCCAGAATGAAAACAAACTCCCCTTAAGTAGATTTCCTTTGAACCATGCACCCAAGAAGTTGCCAATTGTACCTGTTAACATCTTCTTCCCCTTTTTGTCATAATCCAATAGGGGACATATGAATATAAGAAACTTTGATCTTGACCACTACAAACCAATATCACACTTCTAATCCAAGCCTTCTAACTCCTCAAATTACCCACCATTAAGCACAATAAGAAAAATGAACTTGAGTAATAGAAACTCACACTAGCAGTAGTAATAATGATTAGCAGTAGTAAAAACCTTCACCTTAATGATGCATGTAAATGGTTAAACATTTTTTAACAATAAGCTTCCCCTGAAACCCATATGTTAACCATTTCTTGAATCTTCAATTTTGTAGGCTCTATGTAATGATTATTGATGAAGAAAACTAAGTATAACGAACTTGATGTAGAAGTAGAACAACCCAAACTTGTGTCTTATATCTTGTACTATCCACGTGACTCCAAACTTATAAATAAATCTATGAAATATAAGTAGATCGCAACCTCTTGACAAAAATCCTCATCTTCTATGAGACACCAGACCAAAGTGATAGAAAATGTGAGCATTGAGCACCATAAGTTTGTAAATCACACACCTTTGCTAGATTTGTCAAGTTTTTGTCACATCGTTTCTAAGTACGAACAAGTAATCTCCAAAGTGTAACACCCACTTTAAGATATGATAAGAACATAAACATGTGAAACTCCACTTCAACTCCAAATAAGTGATAATCAATCTTCTTTGTAACCAATTTGAACAAATAATCCAAAATACAAGCCTTTAAATGTTTACGAACATTTAAAACCAAAACCAATCTGTTAGCTTCCCCTTAAACCAATCAGTAGTAACCCAGCAGAAAACTGGTTTAAGTCCAACAGTAGTAACTGCTAACATTTACCCTAGCCGCAGAAACTTAATACTGGCAGCATTAAAAATATACTAGCAGCATTAATCATACTAGCATCACTAAGTATAAACTGGCAGCATTAACCCTTAGTGATAGCAGCACTAACATGAACTGACAGCACTAATCTTCAAAGATAAGGCTAACAGTAGTAACTGCTATTAACAGCATTACACTATAATGATAGCAGCATTAACCATGTATTCGAGCCCAAGCAGTACAAACTTTTAATCAAACAGCATTAACTGTTTAAACGTAGCAACACTAATGTTGCTTGGCAGTATTAAGTTCAATAACAGCACTAAGTAACAATAAGCAGCACTAATAAAGTCTTTCAATACCAGCATAAAATCATTAGAGCTCGAACAGTATTAACTACTACCAATAAGCCTAGCAGTAGTAACTGTTTTATGCTAGCAGTACTAACTTGTATTGATAGTATAAAGTGCTCCTTCCTCCTTACCTTTTTGTGACACTTTTTAGCGTCAGTAAAGCACCAATATTTATGACCACTAGTAGTACTGTGTCTCGTGGCAGTAGTAACCATCAATTACCACTATTAAGGATACCTTTTTTTAAGTATCCAGACGACACCTTTTTAAGTGTTACAAAGCTGTTACAAATCTGTCACTAATTCTGTTTACTCCTTCCTCCCATACATTCTATGAAATGTTATTTGTCACAGAACTTCCTGTTTTATAGAATTAGGGTTGCTCAAAAACCCTAATATCACCAGATTCGACACAATAACCAGAAAGCTTGTTTATTACTATTACTATTACTAGTTTAAAAAGTTCTATTCTTACTGTCCTTAAATGTCATTGATTTTCTGATTAATGTGCCGTCATATGTGGTGGGGGTAATTTGAGACATTAGAAGGCTGGATTAGTAGTGTGGTATATGATTTGTAGTTGTAAAGATTCAAGTTGCTTATCTTCATAAGACCCCTATTGGATTATGACAAAAAAGGGAAGAATATTACAAAGATATTACAGAGATATGGTTTGCAGCTTATTATGTATGGTGATATGAGCAGGTTACAAAGGAAATCTGATTAAGGTGAAGTTTGTTTCATTTAGGGAGATCCACGATCTCAACTTCTGGGGAAGCTTTGGCTTTATGATGATGTTCGTACACGACTTTGTTTGTTTTGTCATCATCAAATAGGGGAAGATTGTTGGGATTCTACACTCACACACACCACACACACATTAAAAGATTTTACTTGTTTATAACACACACACACACACAACTTCCTTTAGAAAGTCATGATCTACTCTATAGATAAGAAGAGATGATAAACAAATAGGTTGGGATGTCAGCCAAAAAACTGTGTGTATACCACAAAAGAAGTAGACGTCTAGTTATTGGTTTTTTAGCCTCAAGGTCAAGAGCCGCTTGATCCCTGTTACAGGTGGTAACATTTGACGAGCGGTACACACACACACATATAAGATGGCGTGCTTGGTGAAACGTACACACAATAAAACCTTGTTCAATAAAAACTTGATGTTCTTATTTACAATTCCGCAGTCATGATGTTATCATTATATTGTTACACACATAGATATAAGATCTAAACAATCTAAGCTTAAAAGATCCTATCAGGTGGTATCAGAGCTTGTGTTCTAAAACTTTGATCTAGAGGAAACTAACAAGAAAAACTCTTTACTCATAAGGAAGAGATGGATCTAGAAACTGCTAAAACCACCATTATTGCAAAGTTGCCCATTCTTAAACAGGGTGATAATGATATGTGGAGACTAAGGATTGAGCAATACTTTTAAGTATAAGTCTATGCTCTATAGGATGTCATAGAGAATGGAAACTCATTCAAACCAGCAGCTCAAACAACAACAAATGCTAAATGTACCTCAACTACACTAACACCAGGTCCTGTAATTGCTGATGAAAAGATTCATAAGAAGAATGATGTGAAGGTAAGAAGTATGTTACTGATGGTACTTCCTAATGAACATCTGATGACATTTAATCAGTACAAGGATGCTAAGACCTTGTTTGCTGCTATAGAAACAAGATTTGGTGGTAATGAAGCCATAAAGAAGACTTAGAAGACTCATCTAAAGCAAATGTATAAGAACTTTGATAAAAACAATGGTGTAATTACAATTTTAAATACTTCTTCTTTTTTGAACCGAATTTTAAATATACAAGCTAAGGAGATATTCCAGTGTTCGCCAATAATAATTAATCCATGAAAAACGTGCTTTTGACCCACCCACCAAATTTTTTTTTAAATTTATCGAAATAGCCCATCAGGGTTATTACGAAACACCCCTGCACTATGCGGTATTACGAAAAAAAATACAATTATTTTATAATCCCGCGCTTTCGCGGCGAAGCGCGGGTTACATACCTTCGTTATTAATCATGTTTAGTGGGATTTCAGTTATAAAAGAATTTTAATATTAAGTTTAATGAAAAAATAACTATAATCACATATATGAGATGCAACTATTTGAATTAAATGTATCTTTATCCATTTAAATGCATCCTAATTTGTTTGGAAAGTGGTTTGCAAGTGAAAATTAAGGAAAGTAGTACTAGCAAAAAGTTTGATGCACGGAGGACATAAATTACATATGATTCGCCTAACTTGATGAAATGCGTCTAAGTTTTAGCTAAAAAATATATTAGGATGCATATAAAAGATTATAGACCTATCTAATTTAAGTTGATATATCTTTAATATGTGGTCATACTTCTTTCTTATTTTAATGGAATTTTTAACCAATTAAATCAAACACCTATTTTTCTTATGATTGCAGATCTGTCTCAAATAATTTGTCACCGTCTTGACTATGGAAAATTTTCTTTTTTAACTATAACTTTAAATATTTTTGTTTGTGTTTAGATAATAATTTGATGCAAATATATGGAATAGATTAAATTTTTGGAATGTATTTCATTAAGTTTTTATATAGGGTAAACATTATTTATGAACAATTGTTCTTTATTCTATGCTCTACCTAAAAAAATATCATTATCTAAACCACGAAACATGTTAATAGCGGGATTTTTTTTTGTTACACGGTTTGTCAGGTGAAAATTTGTCTTTCCTTTTGCTTAGCATATGAGACAAGAACAAAGTATCTGGTTCATAAATGTTTTACCCTTTTTTCATTTTTCCACCTCACTTTCCCCTTCAGGTTTTTACCTCCAAAAATTTTTTTTCTTTTTTTAACAACCAATATTCTGTAACACGTTCAGTAACATTTCCATTCTCTTCAAGGAAAATGGATTTCCATACCCAATATGATTCTATGAGAAAACTTAATCACTTGATATAGATGATTCTGATCTTTGATTAATACCCATTCTCTGTCTGACAGCACAAGTGTTGAAAATCCACCACAACCCATAAACCCTAAATGTTGAGAAAAGCTGGCTAGGATAATACCCAGTTCTCTTCGGGTTATTGATCAAGCGGCCAAGCTACTTAAATAAACGGATATTTATGATGGTGGGGAGGAGTGTGTAATGTAGACACAAGAATATATTGAGAAAGTTGCTAATGTTTCAGTTTTTTCTCCTAAACCATCAATGCATTACTTTAACATTACAATGAGAAACGTGGTTAAGGTTTTATATAAGGATACAATTCCTAAAAGTGGCAGTGGCAGTAGTGTAGGTGGGAGTGGAATGTTAGACGAAGAAGAAATAATGAAATTGTTTAGAAAAAAAGAAAGAAATGGATGAGGAATTGGATAGTTGCGGTTGTGGGAATGTTACTACTTAAGAGCATCAATACAAGTTAGATAGAAGCAAGGGAAGAAAGGGTTGAACAATAGTGGTTGGAGAAATGTCGACAAGAACAAGAGTTGGATGAGGAACATGAGAGACAACTGTTAGGATTGTATTTGTAACTTATCTGCCAAGTAGCTTGTAACAATCCGTATTTTAGGTCATTGTAGGACGTTATTTAATTCACTATTTATTTTTAGTCTCGTACGCGTTTGCTTTTAATTTTAAATCGTTAAGTAAAATCACGTAAGCTAAAAATTATCATTCAACATAAATGGGCAACAAACAATTAAATGTTTACGTCAAGCAAGTGTTAGATAATTATTTAGAGGATAATTATTAACTTTGCACATTTTATTTTTATTGGTTACGTAAAGTGTTTACGTTTCGCAATTTAATACATTTAGGCAAACTCGAAAGCACCAATACTTATCTACGCTTTATCAAATACCCACATTTTACCCAGTACTCAAAAATTAACAATTCCTTATATCTTTGTATGTGTGGCCGGATGTTATGAATTAGAGACCCAGATATTTATTTTGCACTTTTAAACACTACATGTGTTAATATGACTTTCAAGCAAACTCTATTACTAGGGGTTTTTGTGCACGGTTCGGTTTGGTCACTGGTTTTTTTAGGCCAACCGGAAACCCGAAAACGAATGCTCGGTTTTTTGCATAACCATAACCGAAACCGTTTGGTTGTTCTCGGTTCAGTTTCTCGGTTTCAATCGGTTTTCCAGTTTTGGTTTCTCGGTTTTTCGGTTTCTTTAACCCATCACAATCTGATACGTTACCAAGGTTGAAGAAGAAAGTATTTTTTTCTTACATACATGCATACGTACGTCATGTAATGTTTACACTTTCAACCCACTAGTAATGTTTACAAAATTTTAGCCCATTACTAAGAAAAGGCCCAACATCCCAACAACACTAATTAGTATATAAAAAATAATTTAGTAATAAACTAATATTTAATTAGTAAATCGGTTCGGTTCGGTTTTTATGGTTCAGTTTTTATGTCAAAACCGAAACCGAACCAAAAGTTCGGTTTTTGAAAATATAAAAAACCAAACCGACGGTTTCTAGTTCGGTTTTTGTTTTTTTTGGTTCGGTTTTTTTGTTTTTTGATCGGTTTAAGTTTTTTTGGTTTTTTTTTCTCACCCCTATCTCTTACACCATACCAATTATTCTTACACTAGTTCTTACATCAAGCAAACTTCCATACCATTCTTACGTAAGCTCATCTCATTTTCCCTAATTCTATGGATCTTGTTCCTGGATATTTCTAGTATTTAAGTGATCCTATTCCTAGCATTTCACTTGTATCTTTTCACTTAGCAAAATCTAGCAAAATCCTCTCCACATTTTTATGCCTTATAGCCACCGGCATACTAATCACCCAATCCCCCATAATAAATTCTTAGCTTTGATTTTCTAAGGTAATACAAGTATACAAGGATAATTACTTTGACATATTAAGTGTATTGGAAAGCTTGGTTTAGTGTTTTAAGGGTTAACAAGGATAGGTTTAAGATTGGTTTTGGAATTAGGGTTTTCTAAGTATTGAAGCTTGGGTTTAATATCTAAACTAGGGTTTAGATCTTGTTGTTCATCATCCTACATCATATTAAGGTCATCTAAAACTCTTAATCTCTTTACATTTATGATTTTATGTGTATATAATGTTTATATAGTAAATCACCATCTAGGAAACTTAATAACATGTAAAAAAGGGATTTTTTTTTCTTTGTGATATGGTTTGATATACGTTTCATGTGTTATATGGATGTTAAATACATATTGTAATGTAAGTATAAGTATCATCTAAGTGTTGGTTTATTTATAAAAAGTATATATAAACTAGTTACTTTAAAAGTTACTTATTAAAGTTTATAAGTAAAATGAATATGAGGACTTGTACTCTTGGACAAATGATGGACTAAGGACCTTAAGTATGCAATACTTGTGATATAAAGTGTTGTAGTGGACTTGTAACAAATTTACTAAGCTAAAAACTTATAAAAACAAGTTTTATAAACATTTAAGCCAAATGAACTAAACCCACTATTTTAAATTCGAATATAAAGTATTGATTTTATATTTTTATAGAAGACTACATGTCACAAGGATCGTAGGCATAGTAGAGAACTCGGAAAACCAATTTATAACGAAGAAGATACGCCATTTGCAAGTTATACGATAATAAATGCTTTTATAAAAGAATTTTTATAAAAACTTATTCTATACACATCTGATATAAATGATTAAGTATTTTTCACATAAAGTACATATTTTTAGGATTTCAAAATATTAAGAATCATAATTTTTCGATCAATAACGAAGAAGTTACGAATTTTTCATGTTTACGATAATTAAAGTTAATAAAAATAATTTTCATAAACTATGAAAACGTAAAAATCACTATTCATATCAGATACCATTTTAGAAAAATACTCTCTAGTTAGATTGTTAGAATACGAAAAGTGTCAGTCACTTCATAGATAATTGTAGTTAGATCTTTAAGTTAATTTTTTGAAACTTACTTAGCAGTTAGCTAAAGCCCCATGGACACTTAACAACAGAAGGACCAGACCCAATTTCCTCATTTATCTTGTGTTGTTGATCTGAGAAGTAACACGCCCCGGACCCTTATTCCGCTGCGACCCAATTTGGGGGTGTTACATCTTATGTTTACTTTCTCTCTCTAAGTGTTCATCCAACCATTTCACTCACTAAAACAACCTCTTTCCCTCTCATCAAGTATGTTATTAGATTAGTCTTTAATTGGTATCAAGAGCCATGGAGTGGTGTGTTTAGTTTTTATGTTTATGTTTTGGTTTGTTTGTTTTCTCGCAAAAATCGTCCTTTATTTCTTATTTTTTTTCGAAGCTCTTGTATACACTAAAAGGTTATTTACCTTGGTAAATTTGATCTAGTATATTTAGAATATAGGTGTACAAGCTTTGAATCAAGAAATATTTCATTTTTGGTCATCTTTGTGTTCGAAAACTTTAGAAACAACAAAAATCTTGATTTTAAAATTTTCGGCTTAAAAACCTTAAAGTTTTCATTTTTCTTGTTTCTATAGGTTTAGTAACACTACTTGTACAAGTATTTTTGCAAAACAATCATCAAAATTGTGTCTTTTTATGTTTTTAAGTTTTTAGGTTTCGTAGTAGTGGAAGTCGAACAACTGAAGTCGAACAACTCAAGTCGAACAACCTGAACCCAACAACTTACTTCAGTGGAAACCAAACAACTCCACTCTAGTTGAAACCGAACAACTCCACTCTAGTTGAAACCGAACAACTCCACTTTAGTTGAAACCGAACAACTCCACTTTAGTTGAAACCGAACAACTCAATTTGTGTGAAAACCAAACAACTCAACTTGTGTGGAAACTGAACAACTCGACTAAGTGGAAACCGAACAACTTGGCTTTTGTGGAAACCGAACAACTCAAGTTTTCAACATTATACGGTTTATTTCGTTGACTTGTAAAATCCCTTGAAACATTCAATTATTTTCCCGGTTTTGTTAAGAATTGTAAAATCTCGTGTAGTTTCATTAATTAAAACACTTAAAAGACAACTTAATTAA